>CM026553.1:53719334-53979656 GCA_015143295.1 Tetracentron sinense
TCCTGAATTGCCTGCAAGGAGACCCTACTATTTCCTTTGCCTTCAGGAAAGGATTAAGCTATGTTGACCAGAAGTCGTTTACCATATTGTCAAGCTTGTATTAATTTATTTTTCCCTCTTTTTGCCCTTGCCCTGTAGGTTTTCACCAAGAGGTTGCCCCCCAAAAAATATTTTGATCTTGATCCTTTTTTTTTCCCCTGGTCCTTTTAAGTTTCACCAGACTGGTTCATGTACTTTTTGCACGATAACAAGGTTGATGATTCCTCTAGGCCCTGAATTTGAATTTTAATTATCCTCCCCTTTTTATTATACCCTGGGTCCCTTGCGGTTTTCACCAGGTTCTAGGTAACAAGCTTTGTATTATCACTTTTCCGCTCATCAAATTTTTCTTGATAACTCTTCATTTCTTCTCCTCACACTACCCGTCGGTGCGTGTGGACGAATGTTGTCTGATCATTAATGCTCTCCAGTCTTTCAAAATCAGAGGATGCTTAAGTTTATATGAACTTGTTTGGATATAAACTTTAAGCTCTAAATTTCTGTTTTGGCAAAGGTAAGACACCCTTATGATTTTTTTTCCGTATCAAATGGAAACCAGCTCCGTGCATTCTTTGGTGAAGCTTCTTCCCTTTATGACCAAGTACTTTCGTTTTTTTCTTTTTTTTTGACATGGTTGCCTTGTATTGGTGGACTTGCTGTGGTTATACCGAACCTGTTCATGCTCCTACGTACCAATAGGAATCGGTCAAGACTTAGTTCGCTAAAAACCACTTTTCTGTTTGTTTTGCCCTTTTGCTGTTCTCATCTTTTTTATTGTATTTTGACTCTTAGGGGGTGCCCTGTGTGGGTTTTGAAAGAAATGTTATTAGTCGAGCGCATTTATGGTTCTGACTAGTGGATACAATATACACGGGTAAGAGAGGTGTTGTTGGGGTTTTATCAAAAGATTGGTCTCCTATATTTCTTTTCTTTGATTGGTCGAGAGCATGTATTGTTTTGTATTGTCTCATTTCATTTTGATGAGATTTGATAGCTCAAAGAGTCGCATTGCCGACTGTATTCTCTTGTCTTGGTTTTGTTCCATCTTGGGAGAGTATCTTTGATATACGCTTCCATTCTATTATCAACTGCCGGTCTCAATTGTCCCCTTAATGGGCTAGAACAGTTTTAGTTCCCAAATTTTAAGCTCTCTTCAAGCACATAGAAGCTCTTTATTAAAAGTCCTTTCATGAATTGCATACAGGTGAACCGACTCGATGTGAAACAAATATACTCAAAGGTCTTGCATATTAACTTACTGATTGGAGACGGGACTGACCCTGTCCATCGAGGCCCACTGCAGACACGACATGAAGACATAAACAAAGCCACTGAAATATGAAACAAAATGAGTTGCTCACAGTCCGCATGTAACTGATCCAACTGAAGCGCCTTAGTTCCGGGGTGTAGCATGAGTGAGAGAGGGACTTGGGTGATGTCGGTATTCCCCATGCAAAGCAAACATCCTTTTCGTCTCCAAACAAATCCTGCACCCTGCTTTACATCATAGCATCTATCCGTAGATGCCCTCTGACTGATGATATCCCATGCCTGCCGGCCATATCCTTGAAGATTATTTGATGGGGTTGGGGCGCTTTCAATGTATCAACGTCTTGTCGACAAGGAATGGAATGAGTGGTGTCAAGAATACGGGATTAGTGTAATCGCCTGGTTTTTTTCCTCTGTTAAAGGTCATCTGGTGGGAACGCATGTCTTCCCTGGTTCTGCTAAGCTTGCTGAGTTGTTGGGTGGGCACGTTGGGACCCTAATAGGTATGGCTGCCTACATCTCTCCTCATTTTATCTCTTTCTGTTATCTTTCCTTGGAGGTAGGAGAGCGCGAGAAAGGAGGGCGGAACGATGTCGAATGCCCCTTACATCATCCATTGTTTGCCTTAATCCTGGTGCACATTTGCCATAGTGCTGAAATCGGATATGTGTGTGCTGCCAGGAGATCTTGGTGGAGCTTGAGGAGGCGGAGAAAAGTTGTCATTTTCTCTCTGGTAAAGAGGTGCTCATTTTTTTTTCCTACAACCTACTCCCACCCCCCAACTAGAGTATTCGTGAAAGTTTCATTTCCTCGGGTCCTGAGACATCTTTTCAGGTCTACTCTTTGTGGGACCATATCAACATTATAGTATACTTGAACGAGAAATTTCAGAAACCCTCCATGTTCGGACTTTGTTGGGATCCCACTTTGGTGAACCACTGTAAGCTTACCCCTTTAAAGTTCTTCTAAAATAAGTGCACCAAAAGCTTGTCAGTCAATGGTCCAACTGGAACAATTCTCCGCGTACACCCGTAAATGCATTCAGGGCAGTCCTTCCGTTGTACTTCGCGAAGTCAGTATTTTAAATCCCGGACAAGTGAATACCCTAGGTGCATGCACATGTCACTGAAGTCGGTAGTCTTACGGATCCCTATTTGGCCTCACCAACTATTCTACTTTCTCCATTTATCTCTTGTATGCATTAGGATCTGGGGCTGAACTGGAAGATATGTTGGTGACCCGATAATGAGGTTCACCCTTAGCCCTCGCTTCTCCTCCTCAACATGGTCTATTTGGGTGCAAGATGTGGGGGATGGTTGTGGTGAACAGTGGAGTGGAATGTGAAATGTCAAATTTTGTTTTTGGATCATGGTTGATGGTTGGTAAGGGCTAATGAAGCTGTTTGGTTGAATATGTGATGGAGTGTGATGACAATGTTGGTGGGATAAGATTGGTGGCATGTTGTTGTTGGGTAGTGATGAGCTTTGACATAAGCGGCTTAGTTGAGGATGAGGAGGAGAACATTTAAAATGTTGCACGATGTTTTTCATTCTTCGATACTTTGGGCATTCTCACCACTCTTGTTTCAAGCTCGCTGGGCTTATGGCTTTGATGTCGGTGTATCAGATCGTCTCTGCCATCCACACTTGTTTTCCATGTTGCCATTACGTGGTCAGGTCTCACGGGATTGCTTTTTTATGTACAGCGCTTACTCAGTGTCTACTCTGAAAGATTGATATGATGGGAGTAGATCGGAATAGATAAGAGCGAGAGAAATTACAGGCATGCAAAATGCCTACATAGTCTAGTTGACATAGGGACAATGCCTCTTGTTTAGAATTCAGAATGAAATGCAAGAGATGGGATTTTTGATTTTTTTTTTTCATTTTCTGATTTTTTTTTGTTTTGAATAAGGTGTGACATGACATATGTGGTTCGATAGGGTAGGCAGCAAGATATCTGTTCTACTAACCTGGGTTGTTGGTAACCAGGGCCTATTGGGCCAAAGTTTAAGCAGGTTAATGGGCTAACCCCTTGCAACATGTATGTCCAAAGACAAGGTAGGATGTATTTTATTATAAGCACAATAAAAGGCTCAATACATGCCCCCTAGATGGGTGTTTATTTGGTTAGAGTGCCCTGATATTCAATCATGGTTGGGGGACATATATAGGGTACAAGCAAGTTAGGGTTTAGCATTTTCCTCTAGGTGGGCTGCTTGTAGACTATACCATAGCCTAATCTATATGTATGCATGCATACTGGTGTAATGCAAGAATGCTCCTAAAAGGATGGGGGTCACTTAACGCCGTATATGCGACTTCCCGGTATAGAATATACCTGAAAAGGGACGATTGGTGTTGGCGGAAACGTTCACAATTCTTTCCAGAGGGTAATCACCCACTAGACGTAATTCCGAGAACCTCTAAGACTTTTAAGCCTTTGATACTGAGGATGATCATCCACCAGTCGTAAGCGTAATAAGTCTGTCTACTGGGTTTAATGGGTCATTTATACTACTATGTCATGTATGAAATGCACAATTACAAAAAACACCCAAAAGATATAAAGAATTAACACTTGGCTAAATACTTAGGTATTTTGATTAATGTTGAAATTAATTCGGCTTAAGCTTAGGTTTCGGCTTGAACCTCAATCCCTAGCAGAGTCGGAAGAGCTATGAGCACGAGTTTTACCCACTTGATTTGACTGAGAGTCGCCACCTATTCATTCTTAGGGATAGGTCCCGGATGGTTGGATAAAGTCTAATGGTCTAAAAGAGAGTCTAGGTAAGTGGTCCGATTAAGTCCCGGGGAAGGTGTTAGGCATCCTAGACCCCAAATTTACAATGGTTACCTACTCCCTAAATTTAAGCCAAATTAAAGTCAATATTAATGAAAATACGTAAGTATTTAGAATATACTAATTCAAGAAATAGAGAAAGCTAACTAGGTTAGGGTCGAACTCAGATAGGGTTGCTTATGTACTCATCAAGTGAGATCAGATCGAGCGTAGTTCTGGCACATGAGTCTGTGCCAAGGCTAGGTGTATGTGTGTGTGCATAAGGGTGACTTAGGAGTTAGCCCGGGGGATAAGGTTGATTGACAAGGGAGGTCAAGTGCACAAGTGTTAAGTCTAACTGCGATTAGAGGGATTTAACCATGGTTAAATGAGCTAATCAAGGTTAAAGAGGTCCTATAAGTCTCTTTTTGGTCTTTCTGTATTTTTATATTTTTTTTGGGATTTTTGGGGATATTTGAATGTTTTTGGTATTTTAGTTATATTTGAATGTTTTTGATATTTTGAGATTTTATCATGTTTTTGGTATTTTTGAGCTTTTATCATGTTTTTTTTTTTGAATTTTCATATAGGTAGGATTTTGTCAAACTTAACTAAAGTCAAATTTAACCCAAGAGAAAGATTAAAGAAAAGTTAGGCTAAAATATTATATTGAGAACATAAAGAGGAGTGTGCATTTTGAATAGTAAATTGTTTATTGTCAAAACTTATTTTGTTGGATTGGTGTTGATAATAGATCAAATATCATTGTCTTTGGTATAAGGCATTTTGGATAATGTCCTCTTTAAGTCCTTAAATCATCATTTACCCATTCAAAATAAAACATGAAGAAAAAAGAAAGAAATGGAAAAGTGACAAGTAAAGAAAATAAAAACTCATCATCTCCTCTCTAATGTAGTCCCTTTACACCATTATGAATGATGTAATGGGGCTCTAGATATAAAAATTGGAGTGAGGATGAGTTTTTCAAAAAATTCTAGAAGAAGGATTAGAATTTAAATGAAGAAACAAAATGAAAAGAGATGTATAGCTTTACCTTTCACTCTCTATGGGCCTACCCATATCCACACTATTAGGTACATAGAAAAGAAAGAAATATTTAAATGAAAGAGAAAACAAAGGACCTCTCTTTTCTTTTGAGGTGGGGTCTATCTACACCATTAGTTGGTGTAGAGAGGTCCAACTAAACTTGAGAAGAGAGAGGTCTTCCCAAATGGTTCTAGAAAAAGACTGGAAATAATTACAAAAAAATCAAATAAATATAAAGTAAAGAAGAAGATGAAGTATAAAAGGAGGAGTGACTACTCTTCAAAGACTTCTTTTCGAATGTTGTAAGAGGTGGAGTTTTTAGAATCAACAAAGGAATAGAGTTAGTGAAGAACTCTAGGTTTTTAGTCCTACAATTCTCTACACACTCTAAACCTTAGCTTCTTCCAAATTTTTTCAAGGCTAAAAAGAAATATAATGAGTGAGATGAGGAAGAATTAGGGTTTCCACTTAAGATTTTGGAGGTGGGAGAAATGACTTGTGAGAGTCATGCATTTATAGAGTTTTCAAAGTGTGGTAATTTGGTAATTTATAGAGAGTTTGGTGAGAAGAAGGGACGTGATTGGTTGGTCAAAATGGGTGTGGTTGGTGATTGGATAGTCAAAAAGGTATGCACTTGGTAAGAAGTGATTGAGTAGTCAAAAAGGATATAAGATAATTAATTATTTTGTAAGAGGTTTAAGAATGAGTTGTAAGAGGTGGAAGAGAGTAAGAGAGATAATTGATTAGTAAAAATTGTGTGTACTTTGTGAAAGATGATTAAGTGGTAAAAAATGTGTATAAACACAAAAATGAAACTATTTGGGATTTGAAGAAAAAATAAAACGTTTTTTGTCGGAAAATGGAAAGTGGGTTTGGGTTTGTGGGTTTGGGATGTGAGTTGAATGGATGTAGGTATGTGGACTAAATCTTATGGATCATGGGTTGTTAGTAGATGAGTCATGAGTTATGATTATTGGACTTTACTTATAGCAATTGGGGTTGAGATATGGTAATTAGGATTTGGCTTAAGTAATTGGGCAATTGGGCTTGACTACTTGAGTCTAGGATAATGAAATTTGGTAATTGGACTTGATTGAATTATTTAGGTATAAGTTTGGCTAAATAGGCTTAGGCTTTGGGTGAACATTAGAGTCTTTGAAGAAGCAGAAAGAGGGATAGGAGGTACAAAAACTGGGTGCCTATAGGCCTTTCATAGAGGTGCATGTGCTAGCTGATGGGCTTCTGTGTTTTTACTCCTCACTTTGCGAAGCATAGCAAAAGGTGACTATCTTGGGGGTGGATAGTAGATGGTGGTGTCTATTGAAACTAGAACCTGAATTCACGGTACTTGATAGTATACTTCTAACTAGGGTCGGTCCATTATTTTTTTATTATTTTAGTGAAATCAACCCATTTGACTCTCGGAGTCAACTTTTTGTATTTTGGGAAATTAATTGAATTTTTTTTGAAATGCTTCTCTCTAAGTTCTACGTCTCCTTTGGCGAGTACTCTTATGCATAGGAGGCCTGCTAGACCTCCTCTCCAGCATTGCTAGACCTACTCTCTAGCATTCCCCACTCTCAGTCATGTGTTGGTTTTTAGTTGAAAGCTAGGACAGCTATTAGTTTTTGATTGACAGGTGGGAGGAATCATGAGAGTAGGGCTAGCACGGCTATTGATATAATTACAAACTCATCTTCAACCAAGTGACTAGGAGGTCCTCGATGACATTAGGCAATGACTCCCAGATTTCTTCTCCACTAGTCAAAGGAAACCCGTCGCGTTCTAAAAATCGAGGTTAGGTTGGGTTGGGCAGTTTTAACCCTTGCCGTTAAAGTTATCTAACAAAGGTTAAAGTTATCTAACTAAGAACTTGGAAAAAAAACAAGGTGGAATTGTGTTTAACTGTGGTTACAATTATTTAACTTAGTGTAAAAGAATACGTGTCACAATTGTGTACGAGCCAGTTGGGTTTTTGTTTGCCAAGGGTCAGATGATATCCGTTGCGTTTGTTGGACAAATTGACAGTTCTTGTTCCTGTTCTGAGTTTGTTGGACAAATTGACAGTTCTTGTTCCTGTTCTGAGTCTCCCGGTCAGGTCACCCGAAATATCAGGGTGGGCAGGTGGCGTTGAAATTGATGGGACCTTGGGAATACACGGTATAACTAAGGTCCATCAACCACAGTGAACCTGCTTCATTCCTCCATCGCCGAATGTATCACGCATTCTGACCGTTATGACTGATCAACCATTGGCGACCTTAGATCTTTTAGAACACAGAAGAGGTGGTCCACCAATTTAATTCATTTGGATGCAGTTTATTTAATGTTAATGAACCATAGTTCCAACAGGATGCAAATCGTCAGTGTTTTTTCCTGGGTTCTTTGGCATGAGTGTTTGAAGGATAAGTTAAATTGTCTATAGTCCATACAGATTTATTAATTAGTCGTATAAGAAATCTTGGTCATCAAACACGGAGTCCTACTTTCTCAGTTCCAAAAGTGCATTGATCAAACCCTATTGGAACCCCAAGCATCTCTAAATTTGGGGAGTTTCCACTACAGCCGAACATGAGGAAAGGATAATTATACTAACAAGATCATTTTATCAGGGAATGAAGGAACTCAAAACATTTCATGCATTAGCTATATATGAAGATTTCAACAAAAATACTGCATGAATCAAAAATCCGGTGGGCCATCAATTGAAGAAAATGGAGGGGAGGAGTGGTTAGACTTAGAAGCACGCACCCCAAATGTTGTCAAAGGATTAATCTTGATGTCCAACTATTAACCTTGGTTATGATTTACTCACTCATTTGTTAATATATATATATATATATATATATATATCTAAATCAAGGTTAAATTATTTAATTCTAATGCTGAGTGAATTTTTTAACCACAATTAAAAGTGTTAAAGAGGACACGTGGCGAGCTAAAGAGGTGTACACATACCGTCCAACCAATGGAACGTGCACATGCATACTATAACCACCTTAATGAAACACCATGCGTATGCGTGGGTCAAAGAGGCTATCACCTTGCACCAAATTAAGGTTTGTGGTTTTTTCAGGAAAGCAAGCGAAAGTCTGAAGCCATGGATCCTAAAAATTATTCCCTGAATGCATTGATCCTCTTCCTTGTATTCCCGTTTTGCACCTCAAGAGACACCATAACTCCAATCCAACCAATCACAGAAGGTCACATCCTCGTGTCTAAGGGAGAGAACTTCGCGTTGGGGTTCTTCAGCCCCGGCAGTTCAAGAGATCGATACATTGGAATATGGTACAACAAAGTTACAGAACCAACTGTAGTGTGGGTTGCAAACAGAGAAAGCCCCATCAAGGATTCCTCCGGTGTTCTTATGATTAACGGAGATGGAAATCTCGTTGTCGCCAGCAGAAATCAAAGCAATCTTCTCTGGTCGACAAATATTACAGTCGCCACGATGGATTCCATAGCTAAACTCTCGAATTCAGGAAATTTTGTCTTAATTCAGAATAACAGCAAAAAAGTTGTATGGCAAAGCTTCGATTTTCCCACACATACGTACCTTCCCTGTATGAAAATCGGGCTAAACCGGAAAACCGGTCTGAAGTGGTTCCTAACGTCGTGGAAGTCGCCCAACGACCCTGCACGTGGGAATTTCTCGTATGCACTTGACCCACGGGGCTCGCCTCAGCTCTTCGTGTACAGGTGTTCAACTCCATATTGGCGAAGTGGTCCGTGGAACGGTCGTGGATTCAGCGGTGTACCAGAGATGACACAATCCTTCGTCTTCAAATACAATTTTGTAAGCGATCAAGATGAGGTTTACTCGACCTATACTCTCTACAACGACTCTATCTTCACTGCATTGGTGCTGGACAACTCTGGAACCGCCCAAATGCTTGCATGGGTCGACGGTATCCGTCGGTGGAATTTATTCTCGTCGTCGCCGAGGGATCAGTGCGACCACTACGGACTATGCGGGCCATATGGTAGTTGTAGTTCTAATACTGCATTAGAGTGTCGGTGCCTCCCAGGATTTGAGCCCAAGTCTCCCAGGGACTGGTACTTGAGAGATGGATCGGCGGGGTGTGTGAGGAAGAGAGAGTCAAGCTGTGGGAAGGGAGAAGGGTTCTTGAAGTTGGAGCGCGTGAAGTTACCTGATACTTCTATGTCTCGAGTCGAGAGGAGTTTGAGCCTCCAGGAGTGCCAGAAGCAATGCTTGAGTAACTGTTCTTGCACGGCGTACAGTAGTGCAGATGTTAATGGAGGAGGCAGTGGCTGTGTGACTTGGTATGGCGAATTGATGGATATTAGAGACTACCCGAAAGGGGGACAGGATTTATATGTACGTGTGGATGCAATTGAATTAGGTAAGGAAGATTTCTACTGTCATGTATAGCAAATTTTTTTCTTGGGTTCTTGGATAATTGAATCCTATATATTCTTTTTTTTTTCTTTTCTTTTTTTGCCATTTACCTACAGTTGGTAGTATCACTCAGTGGTTTTAGGTCTTTTTAGATGCTGAGAATTGGGTGAAAATGGAGAACAAATGAAAATTGGAGAAAACATAATTATGAGTTATACTTAGGAAATCAAAATTTCCTTTTCTTTTTTTGTTTTCAGATATTTTTTCGACAACCAATCAATGGTCTATGCTTTGTTTAGAGGGAAAATGCTGTAGAGAAGAAAATTTTTCTCTAAAATAATTTTTTCCCTCAAAACATAAAATAAACAGTTTAAATATCAAGCAGAGCTCTCCATCACCGTGTTGATGCGAATCTCCCTTTTTACACTACGGAGTGGCAAACGTGTAATTACGGTGTGTTGCAAAATTACCCCGACCCGGTATCAATAATTACAAAAGCACCACATTTATAGTGCAAAAAAGGGAGATCCGCATCAACACCATGATGCAGAGCTCTGCATCAACATTAATCACTAAAATAAAACGAGATAATTACTTGTAATAAAAAAATCATTTTGTAGCATGTCAAACTCAAAAATTAGCTTTTCTCAAAATAGTAATTCAGTACACCTATTTTTCCTTCAGACAAATGCAACATTAATTAGTCTACTAATTCCTGCCGCTTATCCTAATCAAGTTGCAAGACATTGATCATCTTTAATAGAGGGTTCATAGCTCGACTGCCCATCTATTATATAGGGTCAAGCATTCGTGTCACTATCCTTATCATTTTCCTTGTTTTAGCTGCAAATGCTAGGAGGAATTCAAAAGGTTTTCTTGGTCAGAAGAGGAATGTGGTGATTCTTATAGTCTCTATTGTTGCGGGATTGTTTCTCTTGGTCTCCTGTGGGTGTTTCTTGTTAAAGAAGAAGAGGACAGAAACAAAAGGTAAAGCAATGGAACGACGTCATGAATGGTTATTCGGAGACTCTCTGGGCACAAAGGAGCTGGACCAAATTAGGTCCAATCCAGAATTACCATTCTTTGATCTAAGCATCTTAGTAGCTGCGACAGAAAACTTCTCTTCAACTAATATGCTCGGAAAAGGTGGTTTTGGCCCAGTTTATAAGGTAATCTTACAAATCTCTAAAATAAGACCTTCATTTTCCTTTTTGACTTTGTGTTTGTATCTGCATTACTGTAGAGGGGTAGTGCAGCAAGAAGATGACTAAATGATGCTTGAATCTGTGAAGACATCATAATCTAATTGAGTTGCCAGCTTTATGCATGTTTGGCCTATAATTTGCAAGGTCGGCTATCGAATGGAAAGGAGATAGCAGTGAAAAGACTATCAAAGAATTCAGGACAAGGGTTAGAAGAACTAAAAAATGAGGTTATATTGATTGCGGAACTTCAGCATAGGAATCTTGTGAGACTTTTAGGTTGTTGCATTCAAGATGAAGATATGATGTTAATCTATGAATATATGCCAAACAAAAGCTTGGATTATTTTATTTTCGGTATGAATTATTTGCAACTACTGCTGTTTGCCTTCTATTGTTTTCAATAAGTTTGTTCGCTATGCATTAATATGTATCTCTGATTCGAATTTAAAACAGATCAAACTAGAAAGGCACTATTGGATTGGAGAAAGCGCTTTGAAATTATTGTTGGAATTGCACGAGGGGTCCTTTATCTTCATCGGGACTCTAGATTAAGAATTATCCATAGGGATTTGAAAGCCAGTAATATTCTGCTAGATGCTGAACTGAACCCCAAAATTTCAGATTTTGGTATGGCCAAAATGTTTCGAGAGAACCAAACTCAAGCAAATACAAACAGAGTGGTTGGAACATAGTAAGTGCTAGACACAGACAAGTACAAGATACACAAAACAATAAGTTATTTACATCCAATTAAAACATCTCTTTTCTATCTTTTGATTGCAGTGGCTATATGGCACCTGAGTATGCAATTAATGGGTTGTTCTCGATCAAATCTGATGTCTTTAGCTTCGGGGTATTACTACTTGAGATTATTAGTGGCCAGAAAAATAATGACTTTGACCATGAGGATCTCTCCTTGACTTTGATAGGGCATGTATGTACCGCTATTTATTTACAATTCTACCACTTTTAATTCCTTCTTAAATTGATTTTATGGAACTTTATCAGGCATGGGACTTATGGAATGAAGGCAGAGCCTTGGATATAGTTGACTCCTCAATGGTTGATTCTTGTCCTGCTCATGAAGCTTCGAGATGCATCCATGTTGGTCTTTTGTGTGTGCAAGAAAGTGCAGAAAATAGGCCGACCATGCCGACAATTGTTTTCATGTTAGATAACGAGACTACTATGCCAACTCCTAAGCAACCTGCATATGTTACTAGAACTCGCAATGCTGCAGACTTGTATGCGATCCAATCAGGAAATTGTTCTATAAATGAGGTTACAATGACTACGACTGAAGCTCGATAGAAATGAATGATCCTTTTCCCACTAGGCAAGTGAGGTTAATCACTTGAGGGCTCATAGGTGAAGACGGTTTCGATAGCTGGCGTGTGGTATCTATACATGCAGACTTTACCAACTAAGTTAGTTGGTATTTTTCTTGTAGGGACTTGGATATTAAATTTCTGTTAAAAAACAGTTAAAAGTGTAGAATGTTATTATCCTTATCTAGTTATTATGGTTTTAAGGTATTCTCTTATTTGAATATGATTTAGTTTTCCCAAGAATCGTATTAATGTGGATGAGGCGGCTGTACCTTCAAATCTGACTACCGGGTCGGAGCCATAGCTAGGAATAGCGAAGGAAAGATCTTGAAAATTGTCTCTCTCTCTCTACTCGGAGGAAGTAGCCGGGTGGTGGAGGCGGAGACGGAGGCGATAAGATTGGGTGTACAGGTGGCTCTAGATAACGGATGGCCTAGGGTCACCATTGATTCTGATTCTCTCGAAATTATTAACTTCATCAATTAGCAAGACTCTCCTCCACATTGGGAAATCCAAGCCATCATGGAGGATGTTCTTCTCATGCAAAATCAAGGTGGCTTCGTGAACTTTCGCTTTGCCTATCGTCAGGCAAATTCAGTAGCGCATGCTGTAGTCCAAGGGGCCCTAAATGATAGCATTCGTAATATGTCTTCCTCCTTTGTTGGGACCAACTGAGGGCCTCGACCCCCAGAGGTTTTGTAATCAGTCTTTCCTGTTTCTTAATGAGATAAGTATTTTCAACCAAAAAAAAGTCATATTCTTCTCCAGGAGAATTAATAATCCTATTGGCCAATCAATGGGCCCCACCTAAGAGATTAATTGATGTGCTCCATCAAGACTAGGGGTGTCAAAGGGCCGGGTTGGGGTAGGGCCTGGGTCAACCCTAGCCCTACCCTTCCTTATAAGAGTAGAGCCCTAGCCCGGCCCTAGCCCTTCAAGGGCCGGGGTTGATTGGGCCCTAGCCCGGCCCCTCAAGGGCCGGGGCCAAGCCGGGCCGGCCAAAGGGCCGGAAGAAAGAGCGGAATTTTTTTTTTTTCATCTAAGATAATAAAATTTTTTTTACTACACCGACTGTCAACCTTACATGGAAATGGATACCCTCCTCTTTTATTCGGGTTTGGGATCAACATTGCAAGAAAAAGAGCAATGACAGAGTTAAAAAAAAAATTTCCTTATCAGTGACAGTCATGCATAATAAACCAAAACATAGTATAGATAAACAAGTAGAATAATAAAACTATATATATAGAACAAAATTGAAAATATGTTTAAATATAAAACTGAAAGTAGAGAGTAAGATATGAGAGAGAGAGAGAGATGATCGATGAAGAGCCGAAGTGGTATGTGGCCTGTGCGATTGAAGTTGAAGAATGAAGAGACAAAGTCTTAGAATGTGAATACAAGTTAGGATTTGGTCTGTGTTAGGTTGGTTTTTATAAGGTCTTTAGTTGGCGCAATTACAAACATAGCCCTACTTTCATAACGTTAATGAAAGGTTAAAGGGAGCATATTAGTAAAATTATTAAAAAATATTTATCTTAAGATAAAGTAGGGCCGGGCCTGGCCGGGAAGGGCCGGACAGGGGGAGCCCTAGCCCGGCCCTAGAGAACAAGGGCTTCCAATTTTTTGGCCCTGCCCGACCCAAGGGCTGGGGTAGGGCCGGGCTTTGGAGGGCCGGGCCGGGTACCCTTCTATATGGGCTTTTTTGACAGCCTTAATCAAGACTCCAGATTGGGAATTATCCATAAGGATTTGAAAGCGCACCTATGATTTACATACTAAATAATGAAAGCGCACCTATGATTTTTGTACAAGGTAGTGAAAGTGCCATGCAGCACCATCTTCGACAACCTGTCTTCTTTCTTTCAAAGAAAGTTGTGCCATGACATAAAATTCATGGGACATAGGGACTTAGCAATAGGCCCACTCACAGTTTACTACATTGTGCCTTACAACTTTTAACGGGGATGATAAATCTTCTTCAATTGGAGATGATCAGCTTCATCTATAGGAGAGCTGATTTTAACTGTCTCCTCTCTTTTGACTAGAAAGAGAGCCTAATCATTATTGTATAATAGAGATATATCACTTCCTTAAGTGTGAGAGTTGGGGCCAATTCCCTGTTTATAGGAGTTCTAAAATCCTAACCCGCAAAAGATTAGAGATCCTCATAATCAATGATGATCACTGTTGGGAATAGAAGAAGAAGAAGAAGAAAGAAGATAATGGAAGGGGAATGTCGTGAGGCTGGTGATCGTGGTATGAGGGTTTTCTCCGCGACCATGTATTGGGGTGCATAACCACACCAAGATCAGTATAGATCTGCTCTATATATAGATAGTCGGATGTCCTTTCTTATTCCGGAGAAACGCCCCTTCATCAAGTCTTGTAAGCTATTACAAGAATGGGCAATTACTTGGATTGACTGCAAAAATGTTTTTGGCTTTTATGGCCACATTCCTACATCTCCCACTTGGCCATAAGAGTCAAATCTCTCCCACTTGGCCATGTGGGTCGTTACATATCATAAAACTCTTCTTAACTGAAGAAGTTAACCATTATGAATTAAGTCATTAGGTTCTCACAACATCATTGTATATATCCTTTATGCTACAATCATGAAGCTTTCCCGATGTACACGGATATGTCCTTCATGCTAAAGTCATGAGATTTTCCCAATGTACACGAATATGTCCGTCATGCTCCAATCATGAGGTTTTCCCAATGTACATGGATATGCTCTGTGAGCGCGGGTTTTTTGCTAACCCTGGTTCTCTCTCACGGGAGGTTGTTTAAGTGTTAGAGTCGCCACCTATTCATTAAAAAAGGACAAGTCCCTCGGCATGTTGGATAAGGTCATTGGTCTCCGATCAGAGATCAGGGTAAGAGGTTCGGTTAAGTCCGAGGAAGAGATTAGACACCCCGACACTTCCACTTATAGTGGTTCCCTACTTGCTAGGTTTAAACCAAAATTAGTCATAATGTTAATCAAATATCAAAGTGTTTAAGTTAATACAAATCGTAAGAAAGAAAAGCTAACTAGGGTCGAACCCGGGTTGGGTTGCATACATACTCACATAGGGATGAGATCAGACCGAGCGTAGTTCCATCACATGAATCCGTGCTAAGGTTAAGGGGTGTGTGTGTGTGCACCAAGGGTGGCTAATGGGCCTAATCCAGTGATTAGGGTTTTGTTTGACTGAGGTTGGTCAATGTGCAATGTTTGGGCCCGGAGGCCAAGAGTTGGGCTCGGAGGTCAGGATTTGGGCCCGGTAGGCTAAGGATGAAGCCCGGAGGCTAAGGGGTGTGTTAACCTAGGGTTAGGGTTGCTAACCGGGGTTAAGAAGGTGGTTAACCATGGTAAGGGATCTAACCATGGTTAAAAAAGTCCAGAAGTTCATTTTTTGGTCTTTTTATATTTTCTGATTTTTTTGAGATTTTTCTAGAGTTTCGTGGAGTGAAGGGGTGTTTAACCATGATTAAAAGTTAATCATAGATGATTTTAACCATGGTTAAGGGTCAAGGTAAGCCAAAAATATGCCTAGAGGGTATAGCAGAGCCTAAAATGACCTCCTACCAGGCCTGGGCCCTATACAAAGCCCATAAGTTAAAAATTTAAAAATGGAGGTAATCAAATTACCTCCATTGCAGTAAATTTTTAACCAAACTTTGTGGGGTTTTAACTACAGTTAAATATTGATCCAGGGGAAATTAAGACCATGGTGAGATAGCCTGGACTCCAGGGAATCCAATGAGCCAGGTTTGGGCCCATGAACAGCTTAGGTGTGGGCCCCACAGGGGCCCAAAGTTGCCAAAAAAAATGTCACTGTTCTGTCGGTAAAGTTATTACCGATAGATTGTTAACTGTAGTTTAAGGCCATGCTAACCATGGTTAGGCTTAGGCCAAGGGGATGAAATTTTTCATGGGCATAGTTGAGGGTCAGGGCTATCCACTGGGCCTAGTGTGGGCCCTAGGGAATGCACGGTGTGGGCCCCACATGGGCCCAAAGTCACTGCAAAAATTAAACTGTATCGGCATTAAATGTTTTACCACCAATCTGGTCACACCAGTTTGAAGGCCAATTAACCATGGTTAGAGGAAAGGTCAGGGGCTGAAAATTTACAGAGAGGTAGCTAAGGCCCAAGGGCAACTAACCATGGCCCTGGAACTAACCAGGGCACTGACTAACCCTACTTAAGGAGCAGTTACAATGGAAAGTCAATAGTGGCGGTTAATATTCTACCGCCACCATGCAGTTTACCAAAAAAACTCACTTTCCCCTATGGGGACTGTACCAATTGGGGTCCAGGGACTCCTTCATGGGCTGAGGGACCCTCAGACCCTACAAGGAGTGGTCATGCACGCTATGGGGTGGGTTATACCGGTAACACACCTAAGGGAGTTCCCCCATGCCTACGGTTAAGGCAGGGGGACCCCCTATCCTTGGTGGGAACTGCTGAAATGGAAAGAATAATAAGAAAGGACCCTTTGGAGTAGGACCAGGGGGTCTTACACTGATTTACAACAGGAAACAAATGGTAGGGGTGGCCCTACCCGACTACGGCCTGTTACAGTGGCTGCACGGTGGTGGTGGCTGAGCTGCGGTGGTGCAGAAGGTTAGTGGAGCCTAGGGAGGTTTGTGACTTCGACTAAGATGGGTGTAGGACACTTGAGTAAGGTTCAAATGGACTGGTTTTATTTTGACAGAGGTTTTGTGCCAAAAACATGGAGTGTGGAAGCTGTGGTGGTGCTACGAGGTGGAGCAGGGGTTGAGGGGTGTCTGGGGATTCTTAGTAATAGCCTAAGGCTTGGCTAGAAGGTGGGTGAGGGCTGAAGAGGAGCTGGCTGCAATAGGGTTTCAGTTTGAAGTTTGGCAGGGGTTCTAGTGGCAATGGGCCTTGAGCCCGAATGGTTGGCCTAGGGTTTAGAGCATTCCTAGGGTTTAGGGTTTAGGGCACACCTAGGGTTTAGCTAGGGTTTAGGGATTAAGGAATACCTAAGGTTTAGCTAGGATTTAGGGTTTTCCTAGGGCTAGGGTTTAGTTCTAGGGTTTAACTATGGTCCAGGGTTCAACTGGGGGATGACCATGGTTAACTGCAAATTAACCCTAGTTAAGCATGGTGTAAAAATTGGGTGCTTACATGCTCTTCATGCTATAATCATGAGGTTTTCCCAATGTACACGGATATGTCCGTCATGCTCCAACCATGAGGTTTTCCCAATGTACATAGATATGTTCTTCATACTATAATCATGAGGTTTTCCCAATGTACACAGATGTACTCATCATGACAAAATCTCAAGTTCAGATTATAGTAAAATATACTTATATATCTCATAAGATTTACTCCCACTAATCATTGGATTTACCATTGTGAACACACACACCCTCATGAGATTTTACACACTTTTTATGGTTATCTACTCATGATAAAAATAATAGGGTGTCAAATAAATATACAGATATATATATATATATATATATATCAATGGATTTCCCATTATGACCATATACATCATCATGAAGTTTTACACGCCTTTGCGGTTGTGCCTCTCATGATAAGTGTCTTGGAATTCACCGACTTAGGCGTCCCTAAGTCCTATAAAGCCAATAAACTTTAAAATAATTCTACACTTTTATCCTTATCAAATAATTTCTCAATTATATCATTTTAATGTAAATAATTTACATTTACATCAGCAATATCTTAAATGTAATTTACATATATGTCTCTAGAGCAATTAACTTTATTTAAAATCTAGTCTCATAGCAATTTGATGATTATCACAAAACAAGTGAACTAGCCCACCGATTTCACCAATCTTCAAGTTCTCTATGAAGTGTTTTATCCAAATGATATTAAGATGAGACAATATTAAAATTCTAGGTGGATTTTCGTCATCCTTATCCCCAGCAAAATTAGCATCCGTATATCCATGAAATTTAAATTTAAAAGTTTAAAATACAATTTAAGATGCTTAATTCCTATTAATAGCAACGTAGGATTCTTTGTACCACTTGCCAATAAGGCATCGCATATATAATGTTTTAATAATTTTGACAAGCCATACAATTTTCTCAACGAAATACATGTGATTTACCATCACACTTACCTTTTCAATATATGACTATTATTATTTTATATTATAGGTTGCATCCTATATTTCAACATGAGGTTATTATCATATATTTTCCTCTATCAAGTTTATCATACTTGAATTCAATATCCACAATAATTTAATACAGGAGTTCTACACTATATGATTCCACTATTCTATACATGCTTATGTTGAGAGTTCATTAGTTAAAAGTTAATCTTACCTGTTAATTATCAAATAACATGAATTTAAAACTAAGATTGTTAGCCTTTTTAACCAATGTCATTAACTATATATGTTATTTATACACTTTATTTTCATACTTGTGTCACCTTATTTCAAGTATACTCTATCTAGCCATAAAAATCTTATATGACTAACTAACATAGCATGCAATATGCATCACAAATAATTAACAGATAATATAAAAAGTTTGGGTTTCAGAAATCTAACATATAATTTGTTGTGTTGCCGTTGCATATATGCACCCAAGATTTCTTGAACTGCAACCCATTCTTTATTGTGTCCTCCATGTCTCCAAGAGCATGCCCAATTAAGATGGATCTCAAATCGGAATTATAACAAATCCAATATTGCCATATGCCAAGTTAATACACAACTAATAGTGTACGTGTTTAACACCGAATCCAAACCATCATAAGGTTTGATTCCATTAAAAATGTAATCTTTGAGTCAGCTTGACTAAGTTGGCTTGGCTTAAGCTCAGGCTCTTTAAAGGACTAAAACTTTGTCTTTTATAGAACTTCACTTCTCCAAATGCAAAGCTAATACAACAAAGCTTTGTATAATTGCTCAGCATGGTAGCAAATCCTTTTATTACAAAATAACTTTTGGGACCGTAAAGGGCCGAGACCACACCAAGACCGTGCATCACATGGATGGATCTCAAAATTTTATTAAATCCATTTTTGAAATTTTGAGATCTGTACATCACATTCACGGTCTCGGTATGGTCTCAGCCATATGGGGTCTCACTGGCATTTTCCCTTTTGTTAACGTTTATCTATTAATCTCCTTCAACTTCTACCAGACGAGAAAAAAAAAACGTTGGAGAGTAAAGACTTCGGTTACGGTGACCACAAATACTCATCATATAATCCGAGCAATTCCTCAGCCGGAAACTCACCGTCAACAACCTTGTGTACCATGTCTTTTATTCAACCTCTCAAGCGTCAAGACCCAAAGCAAAATGACCCAATTCTTTGATCTCCCTAGATCCGCGCATCTCACAGAAGATTGAAGAACAGTCTGTCAAATTCTTCATATATATTTTTTATTTTTAAGAAACCCCAATTTCTGTAAGAGAAGAAGACCAACACATATTTAGGTTACATTAGGCACATCAATGTCATGATCGAATGGAAAGATCAATCCATGGTTTTGAAAATTTTGAAACAAGTGATCCCAACTATACAAATCTACCATATAAATGATTACTCATATGAAAAAGAAAACATTATACAAATGATCTAAATGTTAGGGTAATTTAAAGGTCCATGTTTGTAATTGGCAAATCCCGTTGTCAAAACCCAATCAAGTTAGAGTCATAAGTCAGTCCATCAGAATGTCAAAATGCTAAAGAGAAGATGCAGAAGCTCTGGAAGAATTCTACTAAAGACATCATGTCGGTGTTGTGATACAAAAACCATCATTTAAACCTTAGGTGATTAGTTACTTGACTTATGAATTAAAACTCAGTTCAAAAATGAGTTAATTGGCTGTTTTCAAAGCTAACTTGCTCAAGCAAGGTTTCTGGTCGCTCAAACAATACATGAAAAAATACTCAGATGCCAATAGGTCAGTATCAAACTCGTTGGAAGTGAGATTTTTCCTACTCAAGCAAAGTTAAGAAAACTCTCAGTTTAAACAATTCCAGTAGCCAACTCGCTAGAAGCGAGGAATATCGGCTAAAGCGAGTTTGGGAAAAATCTCTGTCTGAACTTTCAGTAGATAACTCGCTGGAAGCGAGAAATATTTGGTTTGAGCGAGATGGAAAATTTCCCTTCTATATATATACCCATTTGGAAGTTTCTATCCGAGTTATTGTTCATAGCTCGCTCAAGCGAGAATAGGGTTGTAAGCACCCAATTTTTACACTCTGCTCAACCCTGGTTAACCCCCGTTAACCGTGGTTATTCCCACCTAAACCCTAGGACTAACCCTAGGTAAACTCAAGACCTAACCCTAGGTCTAACCCTAGCCTAGCCTAGCTTAGCCCTAGTCTAAACCCTAGGCTAAAAACCTACGGGCTCAAGGTCCATTTTAAGCCCAAAACTCCAAAAAAAAATGGATAAAACCCTATGTTTGGGCCTAAACATGGGCCCACTAAGCCCTGTGGGACCACTTCACTCCTTTTTAAATTTAGATTTTAGAGCCAATTCTTAAAATGGCAAAACCCTTTTTGCCTTCCCCACATGTGTGGTGGTTAGGCCTAAAAAGTAAAAAAATAAAAATAAAAAAAAAAAAAAGGGAAAAAGAAAAAATTTGAAAAAATAGTATAATAATAAAAAAAAATAAACATATGAAAATAAAAAGTAAAAACCAAAAACAAAAACAAAAAGGGAAAAAGAAAATTTTGAAAAAATAGTATAATAATAAAAAATAAAATTTTAAAAAAAAAAAAGAGGGGGGGATTTGATTGGGCACCAATCCCATGTGGCAGGGCCCACATGCAGATTGGGCCCAATTCAATCAACCGGACAATTGAAGTAAGCACCGAAAAAAAAAGAAAAAAAAATTCAATTTAGAGGGCACTGTTCATCGTCCTTGTCAATGGGACGAGTGAACAGGCCACGCCTACTCCTGCTCCCCTATCGCCCTGCCCTCCTCCAGGCCGTGTCCCCCACGCGTCCCTCACCCTTATCCACTATCCTCACCTTCCCCTTGCCCTTATAAAGCCCCACTGTGACTGCTGTGTGGAGGGGGACCGGATTTGAGAAAAAGAAAGGGCAGACCTCCAGCTCTCGTCCCACCCTTAGCCTCTACCTGAGAGCAACTCCGGTGATCCCTAGGCCGCATAGGAACCTTATCCATCCTCCTTCCTCTCCCATAAATACCCACAACAGCCACGGTTTTGGGGCGAATCCAAAAAAAAAAAACTGACTTTTTTTACTTTACTATAACCTGTCAAACCTTGTTCCACTTCACCTAGGCCCCTCCACTACCCTTCAGGTGTTCCCTAGGCTAGCCAGGACCTATTCCCGTCTCTCCAAACCGTGCTCGGATCATCCCTACCACCTCACGCAGCTGCTGCCATCGATCCAACAGGGTATACGGCCTCCTCTCCTCTTGCTTCTTAAATTGTGATTATCATTGTAAGGGACCCCTGGTCCCATTCCAGGGGTCCCCATTTTGTTTTTTTAGTTCAAGTAGCTCAAAAAAAAAAAAAGTAGACATAGGTGGTTTTGTTTTCCTTGCTACGTGACCACAAGCAACACCACCTCCCACCATGGCGGTCACTCCCAGACGTCTCGGGCATCCTCAATCCATGAGGAACCCCCTGGACCTTCACGAGTTGAATACCACAACCCCAAACAAGTGTTTTTTCAAAAAAAACTACTCTGGAAAAACAATTTCGGGCAGCCACCTGTAACTAGGGTTTAACCCAGGTTAGACCCGGGCTTGGTCAAAACTGAGGCCATGGTTAGACTCCCCATATATAGAGCTACCTCCCTGTAAATTTTCAGCCCTTAATTCGCCCGTTAACCATAGTTAAATCGACCCCAAAGTGGGGTCGACAGTATGCAAATCTGTGCAACGGGACGACTTTGGGCCTCTGTGGGGCCCACATCCTGCCTCTACTTTGGCCCCAAAAATGTCCAAATTGTTCCCCTCATAGCAGGCTTCGCGTCCATGGTCTCGGATCCCTTGGAGATTAAGCCAATCAGCGTACAAATTGCCGCAAACTTCGCCAAAACATCTGTTTGGTTGTTTTTAAAAATCGTCATTTTATGTGATGTGCAACGAGGCAACTTTGGGCCTTTGTGGGGCCCACACCCGACCTCTCCTTGGGCCCTACAAAGGCTTAAAACGATCACTGGACTTCAGGCTACCCACTGGTAGTCTTGGTTTTTCATGGTTCCCTCGTTAATTATGGTTAAACCCTCCTCCACTGTGGTTAAAAATGTAACATTTTTTTGGGTTTTTTTGCATTTGCTGGACTTTGTAGGGGCCTAGACCGGGTAGGAGGCCATTCTAGGCCCTGCCATGGACCCTGAGACCATTCTTGACCCAGCCGTACCCTTAACCATGGTTAAACTCACCCGTGGTTAACATTTAACCGTGGTTAACATTTAACCATGGTTAATCGGCCCATGACCTAGCAAAATTCTGGAAAAATCATCAAAAAATCATAAATATTACATGAAATCCAGAAATCTCTTCTATGACATTTTTTATCTTGGTTAAGATCCTTAATCAGAGTCAACCCAATTTTTGACCCTTAACCATGGTTAAAAAATCCTTAACTGAAAAAAATCTGGAAAAATATTAACAAAATCCAAAATATTAGGAAAAACTTAAAAATAGTCTCTTTTGTCCATTTAACCATGGTTTGTACCCCTAACCATGGTGACCTCCCTCCTTAACCGCGGTTAAGCATCTTTGACCGCTGGGAAAAATCTGAGAAAATCCCAAAAAAATCAGAAAAATTCAAAAAGACCAAAAATACTGACTTTGGACTTTTTAACCATGGTTAGCACTCCTAACCATGGTTAATCACATTTCTTGACCACGGTTAGCAACCCTAACCCTTGGTTAAAACACCCTCGGGCTTACCGGGCCTCACCCTTGGCCTACCGGACCTAATCTCGGCCTACCGGGCCAAACCTTAGTCTCCCGGGCTCACCCTTGGTCTACCGGGCCTAATCTCGGCCTACCGGGCCCAAACTAGCCTACCGGGCTTCACCCTCGGCCTATCGGGCCCAATTCTAGTCTATCGGACTTACCTTAGGCCTACCGGGCCCAATACCAAGCACTTGACCAACCCGGTCAACCACCCCTAGCCTCCCAGCTAGACCCTAAGCCACCTTTGGTGCACACACACACCCCTAGCCTTGGTACGGGCTCATATGCCAGAACTACGCTCGGTCTGATTTCACCCCTATGTGAGTATGTAGGCAGCCCAACTCGAGTTCGACCCTAGTCTAGGGTTTTCTCCTTCTTAAATTAGCATTCTCTTAAATACTTGAGGCATTTGATTAACATTGAGATTAATTTGGCTTAACCCTAGCAAGTAGGGAACCACTGAAAAGTGGAAGTGTCGGGGTGCCTAACTCCTTCCCCGGACTTAACCGAACCTCTTACCCTAACCGCAGACCAAGATCTTATCCAAATCCCGAGAACTTATCCCTTCCGAATGAATAGGTGGCGACTCTATACTCCCCGTGAGATTTAAACCAGGGTTTCCCCGAAACCCGTGCTCACAAGGGTGGCTCGTGCAAGATTCGCACATAATTAATTTTAGAAGGTGCTATCTTCCAATTCCAAGATTTTTTTGAGATTCCTATAAATACTAAGATCCCTAAACTCAATTTAAAAGGTTTTGAAGCTACAAGAACACACTTTGTTAAGGTCCCCTTGGAATTCTTACATTCCTTAGTGAATATCCAATTTTGATAAATCCTTCTCTTTCTTCCTAGAGTATGCAAGTGTAGTAAAACTGAAATATCTTCTTTGTTGGATTATTCCTTTGTTGTGCAATCCCTCTAGTGAATAATGGAGTAATTGAAACTCCAATTTGTTACCCTTCTTTGTCAAAGACACTCGGTCGGTGTAAAACCCGGAGCCACTACGGTGGAAATTGAATCTACAGATTCGTGGTTGCTATTGAAGCATTGTGGAAGAGAGAGTCAGGTCGGTGGGGAGCCAGAGCCACTGTAGTGGTGATCGAACTTACGGGTTCGTGGTTGTGCTCCATTTACTAGCTTTGGTCTCGATGCGTTGAGTCCAGTTATAGGTGAGGTTCAAGTTTGTACTTATTGCTCATTCTCTTATGGATTGTTATTTGGTGGACAAGGTCCCGTGTTTTTTCCCATGAGGGGTTTTCTCATAAAAAATTGTGTCTTGACTTTGTGTGATCGTCTCCTTTATATATTTCCGTACTTTAATTGTTAAAATTAAAAATTGGGTAGATAGACCTTAGGGGAGACCTATCCATCCTCCTCTAGGTCCATTGAATTCATATCAAGGGAAAAAACACTGGGATTAAAAATATTTATTATTGAGTAAAAAGAATGAATTTGGGAAGAGTGAGAACAAATAAAGTAAAAAAACAGAGATTGCTTCAATGGTCGTTAAGAATTTGCTTTGCATAAGGCATTTCATCCCAGTGTTTCCTGCAAACTATATTATAGTGAAGCGCCTTTGGGATATAATTGAAGCCAAGCAATACACTGTCGTTGATACATACGTTAGTTGCATCTAAGACTGACTAGAAACTCTTCAAGCAACAATCCTTATTAACAAAAAATTTGATGAGCATGAATGTTCATGTCGTTCGTTGCATCAACCCTAGGAATTAGTTTCTTATATTGTGGTGATCTTTCCATCATTATTAAATGATTTTTTTATATTATTTGTCATGCCTTGTTATGCTTGATCTTTGATCCCTTTGAGTTGATCAGCTTCAAGAGACTCCTAGTTCACCATCTAATTTAATGGTTGGGCAATTTTGTCCAATATCTTCTTTAGATTGTTGGCAAATAAAAATGAGTTTAGGAAGAAAAGAAAGCCAAAATGAAATTTCTTTATGCTATGTTTGGTTGCCGAGAAAATTGATGAAAACATGGAAAAGAAAAGAAAATTTTGGATTTTTAATACAATTTTTAGTTGTGTTTTGTCTAATTTTCTTTTCTTTTCCATGTTTTTACTTATTTTCTCGACAACCAAACATAGGGTTAAGGAATGTTACAAAGTCATTTTTCTTCATATGTTATTTGTCCTAGTACCGGTATGCAAATACGGTTTTAAGATTCCTCCTCCAAGATTGAAAGAAGTCGAGCAAACATTGGTGTCCATCTATTTTTGCAGTAGCGCGCATGCAAGGTTCCCACATCAAGGGGTCACCTAGGACTGAACCTCAGTAATTGAGAAGCCTTCGGCTACTCAGGTTCTGCAACCCCATCATCCCAAGGGTTAATCGCCGATGCTAGCAAAAAGTCAGTTTGGGCTGAGCTTCAACAGCTGATATGGAGTCGCTTTGCAAAAGAACACCCTGCCGCAACGGGGCTCACACATCAAAAGCTTACCTCCTACGGGTGGTTGGCATGTGTTTATTCCGTGAGGAGAGTCCCCACTTAAGTAAAGATCATTGATGATGATCCCTTCAACAATTCAGAAGCCGACTACTAAGTAGTCTACTATAGAGAGAAGGTTTAAACCTGCAATTGTAATTCAAGTTTCCAAATACAAAGTTGTGTCTCAATGCAATCCATTCAACAGAATATGCAACAAAACTTACATTTCTTGTCAAATTACAATCACATGAGAAAACTAGAAAATACAAGAACAAAGAACACAAATTTACAACAAAAAAAGAGAACATCCAACTCCCACCTCTTAAATTTTCACCTAAATAATCTTCAAAAAGAGAACTCGTTCATAGTTTTCTGCATTCCTTCCAAAAAACAAGATAAAACCAAAGAAACTAAATTTTTAACAATTTTACACCAACTATAACAAACTGGTTCTCTCTAAAGATTGATTCTGGTGTGTTACCATCATCAAACAAGGTATCTGTTTGATCAACATTTCCAATGCCGACAGCTTCCCTCTCCAGCCTACCTAGGTCAAAGATTGTTGGGAGTAACTCCGGATCTTCACCCAGGTCAGATCTTAATGTCATACTGAATGTGGAAAAAGTTTGAGCAGCAGAGCTTTGCCCATGGATATTCAGAGAAGTAAACTGCATTCTGAATAATGAGATTCCAAATTTTTTAATTTAATCAAACTGATCATGGAAACAATTAGTCTGAGTCAAAACTGCTAAAAATTGTAGACTCACTCATACAATAATTCTTTGATAAATAGAGATGCAATTAAAATAAAGAAATGGAGATGAAATCCCGTAGCAAGAGAGCTATACAAAATAACAAGTAGCTAAGAGAACTCGTTTGTCTTATAAGTTGTACATTGTGTGTGTTCGCACTCGTGTGCTTGTTACAAGAGAGCTATAAAAGAATAACGAAAGCGCTAAGAGCACTCGTTTGTCTATAACCTATACCGTGTGTGTTGTGTGTGCGTGTCTAGAATCTATATACATATATTAGCATATATACATATACATAAGAAGTACCTGCCACTGCGACTGGATAGTGATGCACCACGTGATACGTCTCCATTTCTCCGCCGTGGTCCCTTTTTCTGTCCATTTTGGCATTTTATAATTAAGAAATAATGTCAATTTTCAGCAATAACTAATGTAGTTATTGAGCTTGTTCAACTGAGTAAGTTGTATTGCTTGGGGAGTAGTTAGCCTCCATAATAAGGAATTGACTTGGGTCATCTTACTGCATTTCAAAACCTTCTGATTTCTGGTCTTGGAGGAAATATGAGAGACAGATGAGTGAAGTGATCCAAATGAAAAACTTTCCATTGTTTGTGATTTTCTGCCAACTTTGTTTGACTTTTGTTAAGGACTTATCTCAAATTCAAGAAAATTAAAGAAAATATATTAATTTTCTTCTTTTTTTCTCTTCCACTACATGATTTATCTATAACAATCTGAGCACTATCCAATGTAATTTCTACAATACTCTTGAAGTTCAAGCCCCTTTGAAACAGTTTGTTTGTGTTGAGATCTCTTATGAGCAAGGGCTTGCCTTTTGTTTTTTTTCTGCCATACCTCAACAACCCCTTGAAGATAATCTCTCTCTCTCTCTCTCTCCCTTTCCTCATTTCAATTTAATTTGTTTTTTCAATTCCACTCTGTGCAGGGGATATTACAGGTGTAGCACATCAAAGGGGTGTTCAGCCAAAAAGCAAGTAGAGAGATGCAGAACAGATGCTTCAATGCTCATAATCACCTACACCTCTAGCAATAACCATCCAGGTCCTAGAAACTCTGCTAAATTGTTCATATGTAATATATAACCCATGAGTGGTCTTCCTCCATATTTTTCTAGTTTTTTTTTTCTTGATATAAAATTACATTTTCAGTTCCATATTTGACTAGAATAAGCTGATGTTCAGCTAAATTGCACCAAACTAACTGTAATAAACTGGTGAAACCTTGAAACAAATTCGACGCTATCGATCCAGATGATCAAAAAATTCCATAACTATTAAACCAAACCATGATTTAAAAACAATTACAAATATAAACCTCACACATCAAATCAACTAAAGTCATAATCAATTCATATGCGGTGGAACAAATAATTGCAGGGGAAAAACAAAAAGATGTCATAAATATTCAGGGCTTCCAGTTCTTTTAAAACAATCAAACTCTAGATGAAGAAGAACACTGTTCCAACCACCATCCCAGACCATAAAAAAAAAGGAGATACTCATGGACGGTTTTCAACATAGCCAGATCTATTTACGGTTATCCAAAAACTGAAATCAATCTTTAACCATGAAGAAAGAGAAAACTCAAGCAACCCTAATAGGAACCAACCTACAAAAAAATCCATTTCACAAAAAAATTGAGGGTTGAAGACGACCATGAAGGGGGATCCGGATAAAAATTTATGCGGAAACTGAATCCCCTATATCTTAACACCATAAAAAGCATCAAAATTATCTAAGAGTTTTAGTCATATCACCTCGGTGAATGTTTTTCACCGGTGAAGCTTAATCCACTCGAACCGTCAAAACTCTTTGTAGAGATTTCTCCGAAAAAATACTAGAACTCGATCCTTATTCTTCGCTATCCCCACGAAGCTTTAGAATCTCCTTTGAAATTATAGAAGCAAGAGGAAGAAGATGGATCAATGGTGTAGACCTTCTATCACCAATAATATTAAGGTTCAAAACCATACATTTGCAAAACCCAACGAGGACTACCAATATAACTCACGAAAATCCCTAGGGGTCTCCCCTAGGGCTCACGGTTTTGAGAGAGAGAGGAGAGGAGAGAAAAAATTCTGAAGAATTCTACTTAATGGTCTAGGGTGTTGGGGTATTTATAGCAGTGTTTTAAAACCCGAAAACTCAACTCGACTCGGAAACTTGCCGAGTAGAGTCAACTCGGAAACTCGGGCAAAACCCGTCCGAGTAATGACACCTAAAACTCGGACATATATAATATTTTTTCTAATAATATATATGGTATAGATTCAAAATTAATGATAAACTATGCCTAAAATAAGATATATAATTCAATATATACTAAACATCCCACTTTTGTTTTGTATTTATACTTAAAAGTGAGTGGGGTATGTTAAAAAAAAGAAAAAAAACATAATTTAGTCAATCGGGTAGGTAGTTTACTCGATTTTTAGGTTTTAAAAAAAAGTGCAAAAACTCGGACGAGTCGGGGCGAGTCGGGCGAGTCGTGGGCGAGTCGGGGCGAGTTTCTGACAAAAACGAGTTTTTCATGAAACTCGACTCGAAACTCAGCCGAGCCGAGTCGACTCGCCCGAGTTTCGAGTCGACTCGGCGAGTTTTAAAACTATGATTTATAGACTAGGATCTTATCCTAATCCTACTCCAACTTGATCTTATCTAGTAAGATTTATTAATTAATAATAACTCATTATTAATTAAATAAACTCCTACTTAATCTATAAGTACTTTAGTTATAGTAATCATATTACTTAAAGAGCCCCTATTATAAGAGGATTCCTTAATTAAAAGGAATAAGTCAACATCCTACACCAAAGTTGGAAACCTAGTCAAACTAGGAATCCACAAGGGGGGTCGTGAGCTTATATGGGGCGTGGGATTTGAGGAGTTAAAACTCCTTATTGTAATCTAATAATAATAACATCTTAATCCTAATTGCAATCCAACACTTGGATTTTAATTCCATATTAAAAGGAATTATATTTCAATAATTATTCAATTAAACAAATCCTAATCCAGTTAGGATTCCTCAAGTAGGCATCCCACCCTAGTGTTTAAACCTATGGGCTTTGGCCCATATTAAAGGTCCATTTTAATGGGTTTATAGATATGGGTCAAACCCATTTCCCCTTTAATTATGTTAATCAAATAATTATTAAAATAATTCCTTAGTTTAAATTAACAATTAATTTAAACAATAGATTAACTATTAATCTATTTAATTAAATGATTAACTTTTAATCACTTAAAATAATTGATTAACTTTTAATCAATTATTGAGCTTGTATTTCTTATGTGAACACCTCCACAGATTGCTCTGGGACATTCTTACCCTGGCTTATCCAATGTTATCCCATTGACCCTAAATGGGAATTACATCAGAATTGCAAGTGACGTGAGATATCCATGTTGCAATTGAATCCCAGTGTATGAACATTAATCATTACGGATCCCGTTATATGAACTTTTAAATTCGATTTATCCTTCCAAATACATTATCCCTAATGGCCCTTCGAGATTGACATACTATCTAACTCATAGCCCATTGCAAATCATCCGAGTTTCCAAGACTTATGATTAAGTCATGAGAAACAATTTCTCATAAAAAACATTTTGAAAAAATCTTTTTATAAGTATAATACATTTTAATAAAAGTATATTTCAAAACTTATTTTGTTTTCAAAATCACCTGCACAGGATTTGAACATGAAAAACATTTTGGAAAAAAAATTTTATAAGTATAATACCTTTTAATAAAAGTATATTTCAAAACTTATTTTGTTTTCAAAATCACCTGCGCAAGATTTGAACTTAATCAACTGTCTTACCCGGAACTTAGATAATCTCTCAAATTAATGAGCATGGATTTCTTGTTTGAAATTCATCATGACTCAAACAACTTTCTGACTATCCAACTGTCACTGTATTGTATTCCCTAAGTTAGAAAATACTTTCGTGGAATCAAAACAATCAGATCACTGCCCAATCATAGATGAACTCATCAGATCTAAGGATCATCGAAACCATTCAATGTGAATAAGAGACCAACTATCTGATAATATGTTTATGCAAGAAATCTCTCATTTAATGCAATCAGTTAGTGTACATTTAAGCACCCATATGCTGATGTGTAATCTCCACTACAATAGTTCGAGATAGAACTACATCTCAACTATTGAGAACATCTTAGCATTCTGGCAGCCATATAAGTGAAGTGTCCAACTTTACTCATAGCTGTGACTATATAAGGTATAAGGAACCGGAAAGTCATATCTACCTGTGATAATCTAATCACATAACTTTCCTACAATATATCCTATGGACATTTATCGATATCTCATATCGTATAGATCATCTCATGATCATGGTCAATTACCCATAATGAATACACAATAGATTAATAAGAAGCATTTATTGATCAAATTAACAAGGTTCTAACAATCTAAATGACTTTTCTGAGCATCAGACCAATGGTTGGGGTTCTGTTCGAAACCCCTATTGGGGACCACTACGCTCCTTTGGGGGTGGGGTGATTTGTAGCTCACATGAGAGAGAGGGGTTGAGCTTGAAATTACAAAAGTTCTGTGAACGAGCAAGAACATTGAAGAAGACAAGAGAGAGAGAAAAGGAGGGAGGGAGAGAGAAGACTTACTCCAAGTATGAAGACGTCCGTTGGATGAGCAGCCGTGGTTGAAGACGACGAGCAGAGGTAGCTTGCGTTTGGGGGTTCTGTGAATGTTTCTTGGGGTTGCTATTCTGTCTACAACGTTAATGGAAGAGTTAGTGAGCCCCACTCAAAATGCAAGCAAAAGTTTTGGTTTCCCGCCTATAATTATGGCCACACGTCATCGCCCGCGTCCCAACTCGAGAGAATCTCTCAAGTTCAACTCGAGAGGATCCAAAAAGCCAAAATCTAATCAAACACCATTCACCTTTTTGCTTTTTGTTTTGATAAAGCAACTATATTTAAGATGGCCTTGGCTTGTCTCTAGCGAAGCCAGAAACTCCTCTCCGGGTTCCATACATTGTGTGACAGTTGGCAAAAATATGGGGAGAAGTCATTTTATTTTCTCCCCATTTTTTTGACTTCTCCCCATATGATATCTCTCCCCTTTATTCTCACACACTTATCGCCACATGTCTTATTATAGTTGGAGAAGTCAAAATCATGTGCCCCATGATTTTGACTTCTCCACCACTTGTCACCTATTCTATGGAACCTCGAGATAAGCCCTTTCTGGCTTCGCCAGAGACAATCCGAGGCCATCCAGGGCTCTCGGGGTTCCATACAGTGCGACAGTTGGCAGAAAATGGGGAGAAGTCATTCCATTTTCTCCTCATAATTTTGACTTCTCCCCATTTGATATCTCTCACCCTTATTCTCACACACTTATCGCCCCATGTCTTATAATGGGTGGAGAAGTCAAAATCATGGGTCCCATAATTTTGACTTCTCCACCACTTGTCACCTATTCTATGGAACCCTGAGACAAGCCAAGCCCTTTCTGGCTTCGCCAGAGACAATCCAAATCCAGAGCCATTTAGGATACTAGGGTAGCACCGCTCTTGGGGAGGTCATCGATGACATTAGACAAAGACTTCAGATTTCTTCTGCACTTGTCAAAGAAAACCCATCGCACTCTAAAAATCGAGGTTGGGCTATACAGCTTTAATCCTTGCCATTGAAGGCTTGAAGCTGTCTAAAAGCATCTCCAATGCTCCGTGAGCAATGAAGATTGAAGAACTTGTACAGATATTTCCAAGAACAAAAGAAATAGATGGAGATAAATTTTAGAATTTAGAAAATATAAGGAAATTTTAATAAAGAAAAAGAAAAAATAAAGCAGATGGAGATCGAGGCTTACCTCGCTTAAGAACCCCATGATGCCATGATACGGTGAGCTCGTAATGTCGTGATTCCGTGAAAATTGAAGAGGAGAAGGTGATTAGGGTGAAGACGTGATGGGACTAAAGCAAGCTCATCCAACAGGAGTAGAAGGTATATGGTATGAGAATCAGAGAGACATAAAAAGGGATCTTAAAATGGAGTAGGAAAGGGAACAGGAAGACTAGGGAGGGAAAGGGGGAGAGAGGACCTAAATATACCGTGATGTCGTCGCCCATGATGCGCCGTGAGCAATGAAGATTGAAGAGGGTGAAGAGAGTCAGTGAAGAGATGCAGTAAACATCAGGGATTTTGGGTATAGTGGTTGTAAATTACATTTGTCTCCTCCATAAGTTTTGTATATTAAACTGTTATTAATTAAAAGTTATAAACTTAATAGGGGCTTAGTTGTCTTTTACGTATAATAAATTAAAACATGAGTAATCGGTCGGATAGCTAGGGGATCGGATAGAGCATTCTCCGTATCCGATTTTAAACGGATACACAAAACAATAACCGAATTCAGTTCGTCCGATATTATAAACGGATAATATCCGACTAATCGGATACGGATGCAGATATTATCCGTTTACCCTATATGATTTGCTGGGGTGTGTGAATCCTAAGGGATTAATCTTTCCATGTCAGAGTTGAGCAGCTTGCACGATCTCGGTGGTCTCGGCCTTTTTATTGTCTCAGTACTTTTACGGTATCAGTAGCAAAGTCTCATATGATTTGCATCCCAGAGGATTAAACTTTCTGCTTGCACGGTCTCGGTGGTCGCCCTTCCATTAGCAAAGTCTTATAAGATTTGCCAGTGACTGTGGGCATCCCAAGGGAGATTAATCTTTCCTTGTCAGGGTTGAGCAGCTTCCCCGTTACCCCGATATACATAGTCAATCAAATGAATGGCGTCGTCAACAGGTGAGGGATTAATCTTGTGTCTGGGTTGAGACACCTTTTTCTGCATTACACCAAAAAGAAGAGACCTTTTTCTGCCTTACATCAAAAAGAGGACACGTTCGTATGAATGCTCGGTTGCATTAAGAGGGATTTGAGTTTTGGATTCATTGAGGTGGGCCATCGTTTGAAGACAAATGGAGGGGGAGTGATTAGCCTTAGAAACAAATGTTTGTGGTTTAGTCAGGGAAAGCAAACGTAAGTCTCAAGCCATGGATCCTGGAAAATGGTCCCTGAAGGCACTGCTCTTCTTCCTTTTATTCCCGTTTTGCAGCTCAAGCGACACCATAACTCCAACACAACCCATCACAGACGGTGATATCCTCTTGTCTACGGGAGAGGACTTCGCGTTAGGGTTCTTCAGCCCCGGCAGTTCTAGAGACCGATACTTAGGAATATGGTACAACAAAGTTTCAGAACAAACTGTAGTTTGGGTTGCAAACAGAGAAAGCCCCATCAAGGATTCCTCCGGTGTTTTTATGATAAACGGAGATGGCAATCTCGTTGTCGTCAACAGAAATCAAAGCAGTCTTCTCTGGTCGACAAATATTACAGTCGCCACCAACGATTCCATAGCTAAACTCTCGAATTCAGGAAATTTGGTTTTAATTCAGAATAATAGCACTACAGTTCTATGGCAAAGCTTCGATCATCCTACACACAGGTACCTTCCCGGTATGAAAATGGGCCTAAACCGGAAAACGGGTCTAAACTGGTTTCTAACATCATGGAAATCGCGCAACGACCCTGCACGTGGGAATTTCTCTTATGCGCTTGACCCACGAGGCTCGCCTCAGTTCTTCGTGTACAGGGATTCAGCTCCATATTGGCGAACTGGTCCGTGGAACGGTCATCGATGGAGCGGCGTACCAGTGATGACACAGAACTTCATCTTCAATTACAGTCTTGTGAACGATGAAGATGGGATTTACACAACGTACACTCTCTACAACGAGTCTATCTTCTCGACAATGATGTTGGACGACTCTGGATCCGCCCAAAGGCTTACATGGGTCGACGGTATCCATCGGTGGAACATGTTCTGGTCTGCGCCGGGGGATCAGTGCGACAACTACGGACTATGCGGGCCATATGGTAGTTGTACTTCTAATACTGAATTAGAGTGTAGCTGCCTCCCAGGATTCGAGCCCAAGTCTCCCAGGGACTGGTACTTGAAAGATGGATCGGCGGGGTGTGTGAGGAAGAGAGAGTCAAGCTGTGGGAAGGGAGAAGGGTTCGTGAAGTTGGAGCGACTGAAGTTACCTGATACTTCTATGTCTCGAGTCGATAGGAGTTTGAGCCTCCTGGAATGCCAGAAGCAATGCTTGAGTAACTGTTCTTGCACGGCGTACAGTAGTGCAGATCTTAATGGAGGAGGAAGTGGCTGCATGGCTTGGTACGGTGAATTGATGGATATAAGAGACTACCCAAATGATGGACAGGATTTATATGTCCGTGTGGATGCAATTGAATTAGGTATGATAGATTTTCTACTGTTGTCTAGCATTTTGCTGTTGGGTTCTTGGTTAATTGAATTCCATATATTCATTTCTTTTCTTACTTTTTTTGTTTGTTTTTTTTTTTTGCTGTGGGATATCATTTACATACTGTTAGTAGTATCACTCAGTGATTACTGGTAAGGACACTCGAGCTCCTGCAAATCATCATCACCCGATGGGAATGGATCTTAAGACCACTCGCATAAGAGAGGTCACACCCTACCATTGGAGCAAGCGAGGGTGGAATATATTCATTTCAGTACTATACTTCTTTTAGCCGATAAGGTTTCATAAGGGGAGAATCTGTTTTCCCTTACCCCCTATTTGGATGCTGAGGAAATGGGTGAAAATGAAGAAAAAAAAATTGGAGAAAATATAATTTAGTTGTACTAGTGAAATCAAAAAACAAAATTCTTTTTTTTCGTTTTCACATAGTTTTTCGACAACCAAACAATGGTTTATGCTTTGTTTGTTTTGAGGGAAAACGTTGTACTAAGGAAAAAAAAAGTCAAAAAAAATTTCTCCAAATTATTTAAAGAATTTTTTTCCCTCAAAACATAAAATATAAATAGAGAAATGCTTGTTTTAAAAAAATCATTGTGGAGCATGTCAAACTCAAAAATTGGCTTTCTTCACAAAATTTTTCCTCCAAAAAAATGCAACCTTAGTCTACTAATTCCTGCCTGCTTATCCTAATCAAGTTGCAAGACATTGATCCTCTTTAATTAGAGGGTTCATGACTTGACTGCCATCTATTATATAAGGTCAAGCATTTGTGTCACTATCCTTATAATTTCCTTGTTTTAGCTGCATATGCTAGGAGGAATTCAAAAGGTTTTCTTGGTCAGAAAAGGAATGTGGTGATTCTCATATTGTCTATTGTTGCGGGATTTTTTCTCTTGGCCTCCAGTGGGTGTTGCTTGCTTAAGAAGAAGAAGAGAGAAACAAAAGGTAAAGAAATCCCTTTGCTTCATTTATTCATGTACTCTTTTTGGTGTTCGTCGCGTATGAGTGTGTGTGTTTGTGTGTTAGGAGGGGTTAGGTTCTACTTCCGCAAATCTTTTACCAAATAATACATTTATAGTGAAGCATTGATAAGCGACAATAAGATTTCTGAATTAGTTATAATGTTTGTGTTCAGTCGCAATGGAACGACGTCATGAACGGTTATTCAAAGACTCTCTGGGCAAAAAGGAGCTCGAACAAATTAGGTCCAATCCAGAATTACCCTTCTTTGATCTAAGCATTTTAGTGGTTGCGACAGACAACTTCTCTGCAGCTAATATGCTCGGACAAGGTGGTTTTGGCCCGGTTTATAAGGTAATCTTACAAATCTCTAAAATTAAAGTTCATTTTTTATTTTTGCCTGTGTTGTACTTGCATGACTGCATTCGGGTATATAGTGCAGCAAAAACATGAGTAAATAGAAGATGAGTAAATGGTGCTTGAATCTATGAAGACAAAGCATATTCTAATTGAGTTGTTAGCTTGATGCAAGTTTGGGCTATAATTTTTAGGGTCGGCTATCTAATGGAAATGAGATAGCAGTGAAAAGACTATCAAAGAATTCAGGACAAGGGATAGAAGAACTAAAAAATGAGGTTATGTTGATTGCGAAACTTCAGCACAGGAATCTTGTGAGGCTTTTAGGTTGTTGCATTCAAGATGAAGATAAGATTTTAATATATGAATATATGCCAAATAAAAGCTTGGATTCTTTTATCTTCGGTATGAATCCTTTGCAACTAATTCTATTTGCCTTCTTTTTTTTCAGTAAGTTTGTTCACTATGCATTAATAAGTATCCCTGATTGAAATTTAGAACAGATCAAACTAGAAAAACACTATTGGATTGGAGAAAGCGCTTTGAAATAATTGTTGGAATTGCTCGAGGGATCCTTTATCTTCATCAAGACTCTAGATTGAGAATTATCCATAGAGATTTGAAAGCCAGTAATGTTCTGCTAGATGCTGAGCTGAATCCCAAAATTTCAGATTTTGGTATAGCCAGAATATTTGGAGGGAACCAAATTCAAGCAAATACAAAGAGAGTGATTGGAACATAGTAAGTGCTAGCACAGACAAGTACGATAAGCAAACAAGATACACAAAACAATAAGTTATTTACATCAAGTTAAGACAATCTCTTATCTCTATTTTGAATGCAGTGGTTATATGGCACCGGAGTATGCAATTAATGGGTTGTTCTCGATAAAATCTGATGTCTTTAGCTTCGGGGTATTACTACTGGAGATCATTAGTGGCCAGAAAAACAATGGTTATTATCACGAGGACTCCTCCTTGAATTTGATAGGGCATGTAAGTACAGCAATTTGTTTACAATTCTACCACGATTAATCTCTTCTAAATTAAATTGATTTTATGGAACCATATCAGGCATGGGACTTATGGAATGAAGATAGAGCCTTGGATATTGTTGACTCCTCAATAGTTAAATCATGTGCTGCTCATGAAGTTTTGAGATGCATCCATGTTGGCCTTCTGTGTGTGCAAGAAAATGCGCAAGATAGGCCGACCATGCCGACCGTTGTTTTCATGCTAGGTAACGAGACTACTCTGCCTCCTCCCAAGCAACCGGCATATGTTATTAGAACTCGCAATGTTGCAGACTTGTATGTGACCCAAACAGGAAACTCTTCTGTAAATGAGATTACAATGACTACGATCAAAGCTCGATAGAAATGAATAATCCTTTTTCCACTAGGCAATCGGGCTTAGTCACTTGAGGGCTCAAGGTGAAGACGGGTTTCGACCGCTGGCATGTGGTATCTATACATGCAGCCTTTACCAACTAAGCTAGTTGGTATGCTCATATAGGGACCTGGATATTAAATGATTTTAAATTTCTGTTAGTTGCAGGCTACACGGTATCATCATCACTTATACTATTCGGTTTTGCTTTATTACCGTCCATACAAGTTTGCAATACAATAAATCTTTCATTTTGACTTTTCCAATTAATCCAATTGTTTCGGTTCAAACTAATCATGTCACTTGTGCTTATCTTCATTGATTTTCAAATAAACAATTTGAACCTTAGCCTGAAACCACATATTGGGAAAAATACCATTCCCACTTGCATATGCAAATTAATAATATAAAATATCATAATAAAAGTGATAATAATCAAGTACAAACACACAATTTTTAACGTGGAAAACTCTTGAGTAAAGAGAAAACTTAGGGGACACCTATTCCAAAAAATTCTCCACTATGAATATAATGGGATTACAATGGTGCTCTCTACACACTACTAGATGAAATTACTTCAAGAAATAAGCACTCTTAGATTACAAAACTTCACATATAAATTGAAAATACTAGCAAGTAAAAGGCCACCTTTTTTTATGTAGATTAAAACCTCCAAAACATTCTTTCTTCTTCAAGTAAAAAAAAGTCTTCTTCTTGGCTAAACCATGAGTGTCTCTCCTGTTTGAAAAAAAAATCTCTAACCCTAGTATTTTATAAATAAAAAGCATTAAATGCTCACCTACCCAAGTAATTTCTCATTTACTAAGACAATCTCCAAATGGAGTAGCTAAGGACGTTTGTTGTGCCACCTCAGCAAAAACCATCTCCAACTGATAAGTCAAATTCGAATCTCTGTTTCCTACTTGGTTGAAAACATAACAAATTTGTCAGGTGTTCACAAGGTAATAAATCATTTTCCGCATTAAAATATTTAGTGGGCCCCACTCTCCCTTATGACATATTCAAACGGTAAAAGGATTCCAACGGCTCTTTGAGTTTATTTTAGATTTTAAAAAAAATTCATTTACTACTTACCCTTAGAGTGGCAAATTTTAAAAATAGTAAATAGTTGTAACAAATATATATATAAGGTTACAAAAGGCATATTTCCTACCTTAATTTGTACCTATCCTTAGAGATGGTCTACGAACATTTTCCAAAAAAAATGAAATGTTGACTCTCTTTACCAATACTGGCCCTACCACCATTGAAACGGGACAGCCCGACACATATTTCTACTGCACTTATCTTAAAAAGAGAAATGTTAGAGGTAGCGAGAGACTTTCTCTCTACCCACATGGGCCCCACCACCTATGAGAAGGGAAAGCCCAACACATATTTCTACTGCACTTGTTAACAATGGACGACATTAGACAAAGCCTTCATATTTCTTCTGCACTCGTCATATTCTTCTGCACTCGTCAAAGAAACCCGCACTCTTGAAAAACGAGGTTGGGCTAGGCAGCTTTAATCCTTGCCTAGCACCTTTCTGCCACGTGTTTGTTAAAAAAATTAAATACGTGGCACAATTTGATGCACTTGTCTAACTAAGGTTAAAGTTATTTAACTAAGAATTTAGGGCAAAAAAAAGGTGGAACTGCGTTTAACTATATATGGTTAATTGTTAAAGTTAATTAGCTTTAGTTAGTTTAAAAGGACACGTGGCACAATTTGTGAACGAGCCAGTTAGGTTTTGCTTGGCCAAGTGCCTGATGAAATCCCTTGTGTTTGTTAGACAAATTGACGGTTACTGGTCCTGGATGAGCCTTTAGTTAACCCAAAATATCAGGGTTGGCAGGGAACGTTGGCATTGATGCTTTGAAGATTCACGGTGTGACAAAGGTCCATCTACCACAATGAGCCAGCAACATTCCTCTATCGCAATCTCCAAATCAATCACGCAACCTGACCGTTCATTTCAATTGACTTTAAACATTAAGAGTACGTTGAATTGTGGTTCCACTTAGGTGGGCCAGCGTTTGAAGACAATGGAGGGGAGTTGTTAGCATTAGAAGTTAGAACCTAGAAACAAACAAATGTTTGTAACACAGTGACAGATACCAGAAAAGTGGTCCTTAGCTTCACACATCGTGCGATATGTGGCGAAAAAAAAAAAAAAAAGATAAGTCAAAAACATGGAATGAAAATGAAATGACTTCTCCCTATTTTTATCCCCACAAGTCGCATGACATGTGAGAGCCCGGCATCACTTTTAAATCACCAGATTCATCTTCTTACCAAAAAAGAGGAAATAAAAGTAAAAAGACTATCAAAGAATTCGGGACAAAGGATAAAAGAACTTAAAAATGAGGTTATGTTGATTGTCAAACTTCAGCACACAGGAATCTTGAGACTTATAAGATACCATCCAAAAATAAGAGGAAGATAAGATGTTAATCTCCGAATATATGCCAACTAAAAGCTTGAGCTTTTTAATTTTGGTGCGACTCCTTTGCAACTACTTCCATTTGCATTCTTTTGTTTTCAGTAAATTTGTTCACTATGCATTAGTAAGTATCTTTGATTCCAATTTAGAATAGATCAAATTAGAAAGGGGGTTTTTTGGTAAAAAAAAACCCCTAACTTTTCAGCTATTTGTAAATAACCCCTTGTTCCCCCCCCCCCCCAAGTTAGCCAACCAAAGTTAATTTTTTTGTGAATGACCTTTTTAATTACCCTTTTTTGATTTTAAGGAGATTTGTAAAACTTTTCACAAGAGAAGTGTTTGGAACCTATATTAAATGTGGTTAGGATTCACTCACCTTAGGATTCATCCATTTAACTTTAGTTTTTATGGAAAAAAAAATATTAATTTTAGGTTGATTATACTTAACCACAGTTAAAGAGGGCACTACAAGTCATCATGTGTCCCTTTTAACACCCATTAACAGTGGTTAATATTCATTCACCCTTAAGGTACATGCATCTAACCTTAGTTTTTAAAAGAAAAAATATTAATTTAAATTGATTATGCTTAACCACAGTTAAAGGAGACTCTACAAGCTGTCACGTGTCCCTTTTAACACCCACTAATAATGGTTAATATTCACTTACCCGTAGGATTCATGCATCTAACCTTGAATTTTAGAACAAAATATAAAAAAAATATTAACCTTAGGTTGATTATGCTTAACCATAGTTAAAAGAGGCTCTACAAGCCATCACATATCCTTTTTAACACCCAATAACTGTGGTGAAGATTCACCCACCCCTTGCTTTCATGCATCTAACCTTAGTTTTGAGAAGAAAAAAAATATTAAGCTTAGATTGATTATGCTTAACCATAGTTAAATGGTGTTCTACAAGTCACCACATATCCTTTTTAACGCCCAGCAACTGTGGTTAAGATTCATTCACCCTTAGGGTTCATGCATCTAACCTTGGATTTAAAAATAAAAAAAAAATTTAAATATTAAACTTAGATTGATTATGCTTAACATAGTTAAAGGGGACCTACAAGCGTCCATGTGTCCATTTTAACACACTAACTGTAGTTAAGATTCACTCACCCTTAGGGTTCGTCCATCTAACCTTGATTTTTAGATATTTTTAAAAAAATATTAACTTTTGATCGATTAAGCTTAACCCTAGTTAAAGGGTGATAAATAGGACACGTGGTGACCTATGAAGGTGTGCGTTCCATCCAACCCATTTAACAAGGTTAAAAAGGTCATTTCATAAAAAATTAACTTCTGTTACATAACTTTTGGATGGAACAGTGGATTTGCAAAAGTTTTAAAAGTTAGTGGACCATAATACAAAATCAAAAACACGAGGGTTATTTACAAATAGCTGAAAATATAAGAGTTTTTTTACCAAAAAACCCATTAGAAAGACACAATTGGATTGGAGAAAGCGCTTAGAAATTATTGTTAGAATTGCTCGGCGGGCCCTTTATCTTCATCAAAACTCTAGATTGAGAATTATCCATAGGGATTTGAAAGCCAGTAATGTTCTACTTGATGCTAAGTTGAACCCTAAAATTTTAGATTTTGGTATGGCCAAAATATTTGGAGGGAATCAAACTCAAGCAAATACAACCAGGGTGGTTGGAACATAGTAGGTACTAGATATAGACAAGTACGAGATGTAAACAAGATGGATAAAACAATAAGTTATTTACATCAAGTTAAATCAATCTCTTTTCTATATTTTGAATGCAACGGTTATATGGCACCGAAATATGCAATTAATGGGTTGTTTTCGATAAAATCTGATGTCTTTAACTTTGGGGAGACCTAAAACCCAACTTTCTTTTAGTTGCAGAATCTTGTGCTAGGATTCCCTTGGCTTGTGCTACCATTCGAAACTTTTGACCAACAAGGCTTGTACAGAATCTTGTGCTAGCATTCCCCTTGGGAAGAATGAGAATAAATAAAGTGAAAAAAGAGTTTGCTTCAAGTCATTATGAATTTTGCTATGTATAAGGCATTTCATCCCACTATTGCTTACAAATTGGTTTGTAGTGAAGCGCGTTCAGGATATAATTAAAGCCAAGCAATGAATTGTCGTTCATCTACATGTTAGAGTAGCATCATTACAAGAAATCTACCGAGTAGTAATGGAAGATTTCCGTCACTGATGCTCAATTTTCCGTCATTATTATTAGTAGAGACAGAAATTCATCTATCGCTAATCCATTTCTAATGTGACTGTAGCTAAAAGTTATTAGAGAGGGAAATTGGTTTGTCGCTAATTAGGGACGGAAATATTTCTATCTCTAAAACTGATTTTTTTTTTAATACAATCCTCCCTCTAATGAGAGAGAGAATAATAGAGAGAGAGAGAATAAGTGAGAGAGAAGAGAGAGAATAGGGATCTTACTAGCATGAGCCAGCACCTTTTCTGCAACATTCTTCTCATCCGAGTTATTTATGCATGCCAACATAGAGAGCAAGGGAGAGCAAGAAAAATTCCGACTACAGTGACAAGCCCTATCCAAGGCATCTCGAACAAGAGTGAACCAAAAACCACCAGGAACTATTTTTGGAAGGACAGTATTCAATCATTCAAATTGAACAGAGAATTGATTCATCTTCTTTGCTTGAACTCCAAGAACACTAATCACCCAACTTGCAGACTGAAAACCCAACTTTCTTTTAAGACTTTCCAACTACCAATAGAAGGAACCAATCCCAATTGCACCAAAACCCTGATTCTTAATTCCCTTCCACTTCACTCTTCAACTCAAAGTAGATGAAAGAACCAAAAATCTATTCCAATCGAGATCATTGGAGCATCCACAAACCCTAGTATGCATCTCTCCTCCAAAAGCCCCCAAGCCCTGAAAAGGAACACTAAACTCTGATTTTCAACAAAGGGAGAAGGAAATAAAGCAAAGTAGTAAAACCCTAATAGTTCATAATTAAGCTAAATTCCATAAACTAAAACCCTAACCCTAAAATCCTCCTGTGCACAAAGACATACACACAACAAGAACAAGAAGAAGACGAAGAATCGATCAATCAATTAGGCTCATCGTCCCTCCTCTCTAAGGACGCCGGAGCACAGGACATGGAAATGAACAAATTAAGATGGCCCTGCGCAATAGGAAAATGGAAGTGCAAGGAGGGAAAGTTCCATTTTTTTACGGGAGATAACTCAATTTAAATTTTTATCTTTAGTGACAGATTTATTTCCGTCACTAATGGTTTTTTACTATTAGAGACGGAATATTTGTCTCTAAAATTGAATAAATATTGAAATAATAATTAGAGACCAAACATTAATGACGATACTAGTTTTCGTCTCTAAAAGTGATGTATTAGAGACGGAAATCTTTCCATAACTAATTTTTCATCACTAATCGATAGATTTCTTGTAGCGTATGCAAGACTGACCCAAAACTCTTTAAGAAACAATCCTTATTAACAGTAAGTTGATGTGCATAATGGCCTTTTTTATATTGTTTGTCATGTCTTGTTATGCTTGATCTTCGCTTGAGTAGTTGATCAGTCTTGAAGAGACTCCTGGTTAACAACCTGATTTAATGAATGGGCAATCTTATCGAATATTGATCATCTTTAGATTGTTAGAAAAGAAGAATGAGTTTAGGAAAAAGAATAAGTGTTGTGATAGGTGTCTAGTATCTAATATTTTGTATAACAATATAAGAGAAGTACTATTGACACGCCCTGACGTTAAAAGGGACATATGTTACAATCCTCAATTGTATATGAGCCTAGCTTTTCTGTTCCTTAATCGCCTAGGAATTTTTGGAATATTTGTGAGGTTGGGATCAAATGCTATCAGAACTGACACTATGTTTCGAGTTTGAGTGTCAGAGGGACCACTTGAGAAAGAGCTACATTGAAATCAATTTTAACATTAAAAAAATTGTGTACAACATAGGTGAATTACTTTAAAATCAATGTAAAATGCATCAAATGATCCAATTTTCAAATTGATACAAATGAATGCTAAATCCAGACAGTCTAGATTTTAGCCCATTTTCAATTACAAATGAATTTCAAAATGGCAAAAAGAAGTACTTAGAGCAGTGATTAAGGGACTCCGCATTCCCTTATGTAGCTAAATGTCATGTCCACATGTCCCTTTTAACCTTTTTTTTTTAACTATGATTAAGCTTAACTAAATTGAGATTAAAATATAGTTTTATTTTTTAAAATCAAGGTTAGATAGATGAATCCTAAGAGTGGGTGAATCTTAACCACGGTTAGTAAATTTGTTAAAATGGGGGCCGTTGACCAATGAAGCCCGGCATTTTCCATTACATTATAATTCAAGTAACTTACTTGTTCTCAAACACATGAGACAATGAAAGGATAAAAAAATGAAATAAATAAGAAGACCAATATTGAGGACTGGCATTCTCCATCTCAATTCAAGTAACTTAGACTTGTTCTCAATGAGACAAAGAAAGGAAAAAAAATTATACAAATAAGAAAGACCAATGAGGACCGGCATTCTCCATTTCAATTCATATAATTTGACTTGTTCTCAAACACATGAGACAAAGAAAGGAAAAAAAATGAAACAAATAAAGAATGAAAACGTATAAAACCAAGAAGAGCATAAGTTAACAACTTTGATTTTGGCAATGAAGCACTTCCATAAAAGTCCTGAGCTTAGGCGTTAGTAGATGAATTCTGAAATTTTGGCAATATTGAAGCTTTTTGCAGAGTTAAGTTTTCAATAATAATTTAGTCATTTATCTTTGATCCTAATGTGTGGAGGCCTGTCGACCATGTTTCTAGCATCGCCAGAGACAATCTGAAGCCTGTATAATCATGCAACAAAGGGACAGTTGTCCCCTAAAAAAATAATACAATATTATTTAACATGGTCTAGTTGTGAGGCAAAAAAAAAGAGCCCAAGAACTTAGTCTTTAAAAAAAAAATTGGGGGCATATAATCTTCCTCCACAACATCCATCAATAATTACTATTATTTTTAATCAGCCATGGGTGCCCACTACTAGAAAATCATGGCTCTACCTCTGGGCTTGTTGGTTTTTGGTTCAAAGCAAGGAGAGGTGTTGGTTTTTGATTGAGAGTAGATAATGCCTGAGAATAATATTGGGAAAGTAACAGAATAACACTGACGAAAAGGAATAAACAAAAACACACAAAATGAGAAACATAAGAGATATATGTGGTTCGGCAATAACCTGCCTACGTCCACGGGTCAAGATCCGATTGCTTCTTTTTTATTCAGAGAAACCTTGAGAAACTCAGTACAATATACATACTCTCCTCTCAGATTAATCTCAACCCAAGCCCAGAGCCCCTTGTAGAACCCACTCAAGTCATCTTCTCAGTGAACCCCAAAAACAATCCCTATCTCTCATCCCTTCAACATTTTCCCAAACCCTAATATGCTTAAAGTCTTTCTATTATCTCTCACTCCCCATGAGAACAACTAGGGCTCTCCCCAAGAGAAAACCCGCTCTCCGAGGAGCCCTTTACGAATACATTCCAAAAACCATAACCATACAAACCATAGACCCATAATCTCTTATTTATAAGCCTAAATCTGGAGTCCTAGACAATAGAAACACTCATATCCGAATTAGGAGTTTCTAAAAACATAAAAGACTTAAATCCAGGACTTTTTTCGAAAATCAGCACACCGACAATCGATCGCCACTAGTGGGCGATCGATCACCATTCCTAGTAAACCCCAATTGAAGCTAACTTTTAACAAATCTCCACTTTGGCAAGAATTTCGCGACATTACCACAACCAAGAGAATCGATTTGCTAATCACCAAGCAAAAATTCAAGATAAACCACCATCTCACCCACATCTGGGAAGCACCTCCACTTGAAGCAGAATCTCCCTCAAAATTCTGTCACCCCGTTTGTAATTACCGCAAATCCGTTTGTAAATACAGCAAACAACCGTTTGGCCTACCCGTCTCTACATCATTTGTGAAAGAGACCTCCCCAAACAATCTTTTGGTCTAGCCCGCCTCTGCACCATCTGCAAAAGAGATCCACCAGCTACACACACCATTGAATCCCCTCGAAAAGCACTCCACCGGATTCGATAAAACATGACCAAAATCCATGTGTAGCCTGAGAACCATCCTTCATTCTAGAAGAACTCCGGATGAGGACAATGACACATCCTCTCTGCCAAAAGCATCTCACCAACTCCATCCTTTCAGAAATCTACCAGAATACCCGTCTCCATCCCGTCTGCGAAAGAAACTCTGGGTGAGCTTTCTACTAACCGCATAACATCCGGTTTCTGATTCCTGCAGACCCCGTAGTAGCTCCACCTATGCCTATATTCCATCCAAGAGATATACAACTGTTAGACATGATGTCTAGAAAAGTCATTTAGATTATTAGAACCTTATTAATTTGATTAATAAATACTTCTTCTTAATCTATTGTGTATTCATTATGGGTAATTGACCATGATCATGAGATAATCTATACGATATGAGATATCGATAAAGGTCCATAGGATATATTGTAGGAAAGTTATGTAATTAGATTATCACAGGTAGATATAACTTTCCGGTTTCTTATATCTTATATAGTCACAGCTATGGGTAAAGCTGGGCACTTCACTTATATGGCTGCCAGAATGCTAAGATGTTCTCAATAGTTGAGATATAGTTCTATCTCAAACTATTGTAGTGGAGACTGCACATCAGCATATGGGTGCTTAAATGTACACTGACTGATTGCATTAAATGAGAGACCTCTTACATAAACATACTATCAGATAGTTGGTCTCTCATTCACATTCAACAGTTTCGATGATCCTTAGATCTGATGTGTTCATCTATGACTGGGCAGTGATTTGACTGTTTGATTCCACAAACGTATTTTCTAACTTAGGGAATACAATACAGTAACAATTGGATAGTCAGAAAGTTGTTCGAGTCATGATGAATTTTAAATAAGAAATTCATGCTCATTAATTTGAAAGATTATCCAAGTTCCGGGTAAGACAGTTGATTAAGTTCAAATCCTGCTTAGGTGATTTTGAAAACAAAATAAGTTTTGAAATATACTTTTATTAAAAGTTCATGTGGCGAGATCCGTAATGGTTAATGTTCATACACTGGGATTCAATTGCAATATGGATATCTCACGTCACTTGCAATTCCGATGTAATTCCCATTTAGGGTCAATGAGATAACATTGGATAAGTCAGGGTTAGAATGTCCCAGAGCAATCTGTGAAGGTGCTCACATAAGAAATACAAGCTCAATAATTGATTAAAAGTTAATCAATTATTTTAAGTGATTAAAAGTTAATCATTTAATTAAATAAATTAATAGTTAATCTATTGTTTAAATTCATTGTTAATTTAAACTAAGAGATTATTTTAGTAATTATTTGATTAGCATAATTAAAGGGGATATGAGTTTGACCTATGTCCATAAACCCATTAAAATGGGCCTTTAAAATGGGCCAAAGCCCATGGGTTTAAACCCTAGGGTGGGGCGCCCACTTGAGGAATCCTAATTGGATTAAGATTTGTTTAATTGAATAATTATTGAAATATAATTTTTTTTATTATGGAATTAAAATCCAAGTATTGGATTGCAATTAGGATTAAGATGTTATTGTAATTAGATTATAATAAGGAGTTTTAACTCCTCAAATCCCACGCCCCATAAAAGCTCACCCCCCCCCCCCCCACCCCCTTTGTGGATTCCTAATTTGATTAGGTTTCCTACTTTGGTGTATGATGTTGACTTATCCCTTTTAATCGAGGAATCCTCTTATAATAAAGACTCTTTAATTAATAGGATTACTATAACTAAAGTAGTTATATATTAAGTAGGAATTTATTTAATTAATAATAAGAGTTATTGTTAATTAATAAATCTTACTAGATAAGATCAAGTTGGAGTAGGATTAGGATAAGATCCTAGTCTATAAATACCCCAACACCCTAGACCATTAAGTAGAATTCTCCAGAATTTTTTCTCTTCTCCTCTCTCTCTCAAAACTGTGAGCCCTAGGGGAGACTCCTAGGGATTTTCGAGAGCTATATTGGTGGTCCTAGTTGGGTTTTGCAAATCTAGGGTTTTGAACCTTAATATTATTGTTGATAGAAGGTCTACACCATTGATCCATCTTCTTCCTCTTGCTTCTATAATTCCAAAGGAGATTCTAAAACTTCGTGGGGATAGAGAAGAATAAGAATCAAGTTTCTAGTATTTTTTCGGAGAAATCTCTACAAAGAGTTCTGACTGTTCGAGTGGATTAAGCTTCACCGGTGAAAAACATTCACCGATGTGATATGAATAAAACTCTTAGATAATTTTGATGCTTTTTATGGTGTTAAGATCTAGGGGATCCAGTTTCCGCATAAATTTTTATCAGGATCCCTCTTCAACAACCACACTTCTTCTCCTTCATTAAAACTAAGCATTCATGTTTTCCTCGCTTTATTTTGATCACTCCACCTCCTACTGTGTAATAATAACTCAGGGAGTATCACTGGTCAAATGAAATTAGATTTCATCGCGACATAGGGACACCGGCTACACTCCCAAAGTCTGAACTACTCCATCAAACGAAGCCCCTGAATCTAATAACCACTTTATTAGAAGAATGTTCATACAATTGGAGACTATGAGATCATCTCCAAAGTATGCCCTTCATCTTGTACTGTTTCAGCAGACTGAAGTCCTTTTTTCTGTCAAAACTCCTCCACATAAAGTTTTTCAAACTAACATGCAGTTCTAAAACACACAAAAGGGAAAACACAAGAGATATACGTGGTTCGACAATAACTTATCTACATCTACGGGTCAAGATTCGATTGCTTCTTCTTTATTCAAATAACCCTTGAGAAACTCAGTACAAGATACACACTCTCCTCTCAGATTAATCCCAACTCAAGTTCAGAACCCCTTTTAGAACCCACTCATGTCATCTTCTCAATGAACCCCAAGAACTATCCCTATCAATCATCTCTTCAACCTTTTTCCCTAGCTCTAGTTTGCTTAAACACTTTCTATTATCTCTCACTCCCCATATGAACAACTAGGGTTCTCCCCGGAGCAAACCCGCTCTCCCCGGGAGCCCTTTATATTCAAATTCCCAAAATCATAACCATACAAATTTTAGACTCATAATCCTTTATTTATAAGCCTGAACCCGGAGTTCTAGACAATAGAAACACACCTACTCGAATTAAGAGTTTTCCAAAAAATAAAAGACTTAAATCCTGGATTTTTTCCAAAATTCCATGCCGATCGCCACTAGTGGATCTCCTTAGTGGCTGATCGATCTCCCGTAGTGGATGATCGATCGCCCATCCTGGTAAACCCCAATTCAAGCCAACTTTTAACAAATAGGGTAGCACCGCTCTTGGGGATAATACTGTATGAGGTCACCGATGACATTAGACAAAGATTTCAGATTTCTTCTACACTTGTCAAAGGAAATCTGTCGCACTCTAAAAATCGAGGTTGGGATAGACAGTTTCATTCCTTGCCGTTGAAGGCTTGAACCTGTCCAACTAAGGTTAAAGCTATTTAATTAAGAATTTATGGGGGGAAAACAAGGTGGAATTGTGTTTAACTATGGTTAAAGTTAATTAGCTTAGTTTAAAAGGACACGTGGCACAATTGTGTACGAGCCAGTTGGGTTTTTCTTGGCCAAGTGCCTGATGAAATCCCCGGTGTTTGTTAGACAAATTAACGGTTACTGGTCCTAGATGAGTCTTTAGGTAACCCAAACTACCGGGGTTGGTAGGGGACGTTGGCATGGATGCTTTGAAGATACATGCCCAGTATAACTAAGGTCCATCAACCACAATGAACCTGCTACCCATCCGGACCGTTCAAATGAATTGACTTTTAAAAGATTAGTAGAGGTTGTCCACCAATTGAATACATTTCGTTGCAGTTTTGAATGGACCACATTTCCATAACATATTTTCGCCTTATAGAACTTGAATTGACTGTTCAATACCCTCTTCCGGAAGATATCAACTCAGTTGGTTCGGATCTCCGGGCTTACCTATATATATATATGATTTGCCTGTGATTGTGTGCATCCCAAAGGATTAGGGATCGGATTACCCCTGGCAAACCCCGGAGGCACACCCTTTGGCATGCCCTCTTCAACATGTGGAGAGAAATAAGGGTAGATATTCAAAAGTGGGGAAAAGTTAAAACCACAGGAGAAAATGAATTGAGTTCTGAGTTGCGGACCTTAGGGTCCTCTTGTAAGCTGACCTCTCCAAACAAATTTTAACACACTCCGAAAACTTTAGGGAAGAGAAAATGACAGGTAGTAAAATACATTATTTATTGTCTAGTGTCTCTTAACAATTAGGTGGCCTGGAAGAGGACCTTGAAGTCCAATTACCATTTTCCAAAATGAAAAGGACATCTCCTTTATTTCTCACCACATGTCACATGTCGGTAAAGAGATATTAATCTTTCCTTGTCAGGGAGAAGCTTCCACGTTACTAAATGAAAATGACAATCTCCTTTATTTCTCACCATATGTCGGTAAAGAGATATTAATCTTTCCTTGTCAGGGAGAAGCTTCCATGTTACTATACATACATACATACATACATATATATATATATATATATATATATATATATCAGTCAGGCTAAGTATACCTTATAATCAGCTCACCTCCTCTACACCGTTAGATCTGAAATAATGGTTCGGATTAGAAGACCATTTATTAAGGATATTTTATAATTTCCAAAAACACCCTAATGCTCTAAACACATTTTTCTCTCTCCTCGCCTCCTGGTTTTCTCTCTCCCTACCCGCCCAAATCTTTCTCCCTGGTTCTCTCTTTCCCTAGTTCTCTCTCTCTCTCTTCTCGCACAAGCTTTAAGAACACTAGAGAAAGTACACTCACCTGGATTTATATATTTTTGCTTCAATTCTCCTTAGAACTCTAACACGGATTCCTAGAGATCATTATTTGAAAACCCAACAATCATTGAATTATAAAGAGCAAGATCAACAATTGGGATGCTTTGGAATATCTTCTTTGAGCTTTCCATATCACTTAATTTACCATACATATCTATGAGAGAAGTCCCAACAAAACGGTCGGAATCAAATCCCATCTTTACTCTAAAGCTGTGAATTTGCTCTCCCACTTGTCTTCCCAAATTCGAGCAAGCCTTGATTAAACTTCCAAAAGTAAACTCTGTCAGTTTTAAATTGATATCCCGCCGTGCTTCTGCAAACAATTCAAGTTCTTCTTCATAATAACCAAAGCTCACTAATCCAAAAATCATGGAATTATACATGACTGGATCACCAGTTTGTGGACTGGAACTAAAGACGGATACTGCAGAGCCTAGATCTTCCAACTTCGAGTAAATATCAATTATAGACGTTTTCACAAATGGATCTGATTCAAGATCAGAGACTATTGTCTGGGCATGGATCTTTTTGCCTTCATTAACCCATTTAAGCTTTAAACACGCAAGAATCAAACTCGGAAAAACAAATTGGTTAGGAATTAGAGCTTGTTTCTGCAAATGGGGCATGAGATTTAAGGCAGACTGAAGAGTTCCCGATTGAGAATAGCCATAAATTAAGGTGGAATAGGATACCAAATTTATGTTAGGCATTTCATCGAAGACCATTCGAGCAGAGATGAAATCCGAAGACTTCGAGTAAAGGTTCAAAAGATGATTATAGAGTTTGGTTTCTGGTAAGAACCCAAGTTTGATGGCAATACTGTGCTCTATAACCCTATTGTCATACTCAAAGAAGAAATTTGAGTTTTTGCTTACAGTTCTTGTTAGAAAACATACATGGAGTTTGATCCGTCTCAGGTGTTTTTTAAATTATTGGTAAAAGTAATTTATTCACAAGGCGAAAGATGAATCTAGAAAGAGATGAAAAATCAGTCAAAGGGATAAATAAAATAGAGAAACCAAGAAGTCAAAAAGAGCAACTTTGGGTAGTTTGTCTGTAATTTTTGGGATCGGATCGAGATGGGGTTTGGTGCAGTGAAGAGAGTTACTATGGTTTCGTTCTTGATCTATCAGCGAAGAGAGAGAGATGGGCGGTGAGAGAAAGAAAACCAGCAGCACAAGGAGAGAGAGAAACGTGATTAGAGTATTAGGGTATTTTTGAAAATTATAAAATACCCTTAATAAATGGTCTTCTAATCCTAATCATTGTTTAAGATCTAACGGTATAAAAGAGGTGAACTGATTATAAGGTATACTTAGCCTGGCTGATTATTCACCTCCTCTATATATATATATATATATATCTAAACCTATGAATGCCCGGTTGCATTAAGAGTACGTTGAGTTTTGGATTCATTGAGGTGGGCCATCGTTTGAACTTTGAAGACAATTGAGGGGGAGAGGTTGGGCTTTTTTTTTGGCTCAGGATCCTCTCGAGTTGGAACCCCTGGAGGTCACCACGTGTCTCCTTTGACACCCCTTAACCATGGGTAAGGTTCACCCACCCTTAGGGTTCACTAACCCATCCTTGGTTTTTTTTTTAATTAATTATTATTTTTTAAATTAAAAAAATATTTTTAAAACAGTTTTTTTAATTTAAAAAATAATAATTAATAAAAAAAAAAAACCAAGGATGGTTTAGTGAACCCTAGGGGTGGGTGAACCTTACCATGGTTAAGGGGTGTCAAAGGAGACACGTGGCGACCTCTAGGGGTTCCAACTCGAGAGATTCTCTTTTGGTCTAGCCCGCCTCTGCACCATCTGCAAAAGAGATCCACCCGCTACACACACCATCGAATCCCCTCGAAAAGCACTACACCGGATTCGATAAAACATGACCAAAATCCATGTGTAGCCTGAGAACCATCCTTCATTCTAGAAGAACTCCGGATGAGGACATTGACACATCCTCTCTGCCAAAAGCATCTCACCAACTCCATCCTTTCAGAAATCTACCAGAATACCCGTCTCCGTCCCGTCTGCGAAAGAAACTCTAGGTGAGCTTTCTACTAGCCACATAACATCCGGTTTCTGATTCCTGCAGACCCCGTAGTAGCTCCACCTATGCCTATATTCCATCCAAGAGATATACAACTGTTAGACATGATGTCTAGAAAAGTCATTTAGATTGTTAGAACCTTATTAATTTGATTAATAAATACTTCTTCTTAATCTATTGTGTATTCATTATGGGTAATTGACCATGATCATGAGATAATCTATACGATATGAGATATCGATAAAGGTCCATAGGATATATTGTAGGAAAGTTATGTAATTAGATTATCACAGGTAGATATAACTTTCCGGTTTCTTATATCTTATATAGTCACAGCTGTGGGTAAAGCTGGGCACTTCACTTATATGGCTGCTAGAATGCTAAGATGTTCTCAATAGTTGAGATATAGTTCTATCTCAAACTATTGTAGTGGAGACTGCACATCAGCATATGGGTGCTTAAATGTACACTGACTGATTGTATTAAATGAGAGACCTCTTACATAAACATACTATCAGATAGTTGGTCTCTCATTCACATTCAATAATTTCGATGATCCTTAGATCTGATGAGTTCATCTATGACTGGGCAGTGATTTGACTGTTTGATTTCACAAACGTATTTTCTAACTTAGGGAATACAATACAGTGACAATTGGATAGTCAGAAAGTTGTTCGAGTCATGATGAATTTCAAACAAGAAATTCATGCTCATTAATTTGAGAGATTATCCAAGTTCCGGGTAAGACAGTTGATTAAGTTCAAATCCTGCTTAGGTGATTTTGAAAACAAAATAAGTTTTGAAATATACTTTTATTAAAAGTTCATTTGGCGAGATCCGTAATGGTTAATGTTCATACACTGGGATTCAATTGCAATATGGATATCTCACGTCACTTGCAATTCCGATGAAATTCTCATTTAGGGTCAATGAAATAACATTGGATAAGCCAGGGTAAGAATGTCCCAGAGCAATCTGTGAAGGTGCTCACATAAGAAATACAAGCTCAATAATTGATTAAAAGTTAATCAATTATTTTAAGTGATTAAAAGTTAATCATTTAATTAAATAAATTAATAGTTAATCTATTGTTTAAATTCATTGTTAATTTAAACTAAGAGATTATTTTAGTAATTATTTGATTAGCATAATTAAAGGGAAAATGGGTTTGACCTATGTCCATAAACCCATTAAAATGGACCTTTAAAATGGGCCAAAGCCCATGGGTTTAAGCCCTAGGGTGGGGCGCCCACTTGAGGAATCCTAATTGGATTAGGATTTGTTTAATTGAATAATTATTGAAATATAATTTTTTTTATTATGGAATTAAAATCCAAGTATTGGATTGCAATTAGGATTAAGATGTTATTGTAATTAGATTATAATGAGAAGTTTTAACTCCTCAAATCTCACGCCCCATAAAAGCTCCCCCCCCCCCCCCCCCCTTTGTGGATTCCTAGTTTGATTAGGTTTCCTACTTTGGTGTACGATGTTGACTTATCCCTTTTAATTGAGGAATCCTCTTATAATAGACTCTTTAATTAATAGAATTACTATAACTAAAGTAATTATATATTAAGTAGGAATTTATTTAATTAATAATAAGAGTTATTGTTAATTAATAAATCCTACTAGATAAGATCAAGTTGGAGTAGGATTAGGATAAGATCCTAGTCTATAAATACCCCAACACCCTAGACCATTAAGTAGAATTCTCCAGAATTTTTTCTCCTCTCCTCTCTCTCTCAAAACTGTGAGCCCTAGGGGAGACCCCTAGGGATTTTCGTGAGCTATATTGGTGGTCCTAGTTGGGTTTTGCAAATCTAGGGTTTTGAACCTTAGTATTATTGTTGATAGAAGGTCTACACCATTAATCCATCTTCTTCCTCTTGCTTTTATAATTCCAAAGGAGATTCTAAAACTTCGTGGGGATAGAGAAGAATAAGGATCGAGCTTCTAGTATTTTTTCAGAGAAATCTCTACAAAGAGTTCTGACTATTCGAGTGGATTAAGCTTCACCGATGTGACACTACGTGAAAAAGACAAAAATAAGACACTAAGTTGTTGCAAACAATGACGGGGTTGAGCAGTCCTTAAATTAAGGACAGCTATTTACGTTTAAAGCACATGCAGCTCCCCACAAAGGGAAACCCGGTTTCGCAAACAACGACGGATAAGTGATGACGTTTTATTTTCCGCATAAAAGGGTTTACTGTTACGGCACGATATCTACCAGCGAGGGAATTTTTTTTTCTCTTCTATCTTTCCCGCTCTCTCTCTCGCGTTCTGCTCTCCTCTCAGTAGAAATCTTTCCCTCTTCCGAAGAGGTTTCCCTCTCCTCATCAGCGGCTAGATCTCTCCCCATCTTCGAAAAGCCCCCTCTTCGAAAGGGTTACTGCTGGATTCGCCCCTGCCTCTCGGGATATCAAAGCGTTGCAGATCATTCCTTTGCCAAGTACTCTCTCTCACAACTGCTCTGGCTTTTCTTTTCCCTCTTATTATCCAATGCTGATCGAGATCCTTGATGAAAACAAAACTCATTTGTTTTCCTAACAACCCATTTTTCAGAATTGCAATTCAAAATAGTTTGCATTTGTAGTAAAGATATCTGTGGAGGATTTCTTCTTTTTTCTTGTCCTTATATATCAATACAAGGCACCGATTCGACTACTGGATCTTTTCCAATGTCCCTTTTCCCTGAAACCCAATTCAAAATTTTGCTCACAATTTCTAGATATTTCAAAGAAAATTTATTTTTTCTTGTTCTTCATCTCCATAAATGGCTTAATGCACACCTTGTGTTCGAAGAAATGGTTTAGTGCAACACCACATCCTTAAGAAAGCCGATACGGTGCACATTAAGGCATAGACAAAGATCTTTGACATTTTATATTTGGTATTCTTCTGTGTTAAATTGGTGCGACTGATGGGTTTGTGGTTCATAAGTGGTGGATGGATGCACTCAATAAGTGCTAATTTTCTATAACTGCAAAAATAGTGAAGGACATTCAAAAAGCAATATGGATGGAGTATATGTGAAACTTACTCTAGCCTATGATTTTTTCTTCTATAAATTGTCTTATCTTAAATTGTGTAGTTGTACAGTCATGCCCTAGACCAGTTGCTAATAATCTAGACTTGTGGTATGTTTAAATGTTATTATACCTGCAAATGTACTATAGTTCTAACATTCCTTATGGATCATTGAATCTAGATATTCGAGTAGTTCATGTGTACTTAGACAGGCAGACAAGTAGATCTAAGCACCTTATGTCAAAGATTGTAGTGGAGAGGGTATCTTGAACATTGTTTCAATAGGAAAAAACTCTATTTTATTTTAAAGATCTGTCACAACAGAAGAGGACGACAGTTACCCATAAAGAAATGGTGGCCTCAGAGTGGTTTAGTATAAAATGAGAAAGCGGTGTAGTTGAAGCGGTGCCTAGGAGTTGCCTAGGTGGCCGTGTAGGCATTTTGGGGGTACTTGCCGCCTAGGCGACCCCATAGGTGGGCAGTGATCACTAGGGGTGTTTTTATATTTCTAAAAGTTTCTAATTCAAGTCATTATTAACAGTCAATAAGTGAGTGATACATACATTTATTTCGGTGAATGTGTGAAATAGATGGAAAAGAAGTTTGTTTTCGCATGGTTTTATTGGTAGGATTATCAGATAGGGAAGAAATACCACACCTTAGACAATCACGTCAGATTATGACATTTATTAAACAGCAATTAACTGCTGTCTGGTTATTCTGATCCTTAACTTCATTGAATAGTTTCAGTCAGTTTGTGCCAAACAAGGAGGGATAGGTAACTGGAGAATTTGGGTTGCAGTAATTGGAGATGCTGGGATTGCATGTAGAGAAAGAAGTATTCATAATCGGGACAATCTAATTTACTTCTAGTTTCAAATGAAAAATATAAGCAATATGACCATTTGAGGAATTAAGTGCAACCCAATAGTCAGTATGATGCAGGAAAATCTAAGGCCTTTTGGTTTAGTGGCTCTAATATTCTACAAGCCACCAGAGAATTCGGTTAGCCTAAGAGGGTTTAGGGAAAACCAAACCCAACCTCATGAACCACCTAATTAGGGCGGTCAAAGGGCAGGGTCAGGGCAGGGTGGAGACTGCCCTAACCCTGCCCTAGCCTCCCTTCAAGGCCCCGCATTGACTAGGCCCTAACCCTGCCCTCAAGGTCCAGGGCAGAGCCAAAGGGCAGGAAAGAAAAGCGATAAAATTGGTTGTCATTTGAGATGACGGGAAATATCAAACTAATCAAAATTAATAGCAAACTAATCAACAAACAGTATTAGACTATAAAAACAATATCAAACTAATCAAAGTTAATTAAAAGCATCAACTAATCAAAAAACAGAAGTAATAGGCAAATAAAAAAAAAACCATATTAATCAGATCCAGTATCAGATTAATTATACAAATCAGATAAAACTAATCAACAAACAATAAATAAAAAATAGATCAAATAAATAATATTACAGCTAATCAATTAGAGTATTAAAGCACTTGAAGTATTAAAGCAAATAAAAAATCAAATTAATCAAACTACTTAATCAAAAGCAAATAAACTAATCACTTAATCAAAAAACAATATTACCTAATCAAATTTGTAATCACCTAATAAATTTGGAATAATCTGAAAATCTACTAATCTAATTAAACTAATCTCAACTAAACACTGAAAACCTAATAATCTGAAAATTAAACTACCCCTAAACTAATCTGACAACCTGTTTAGTTGGAATAATCTGAAAACCTAATAAATTAACCTGTTAAATCTACTAATCTAAACACTGGATTTAAACTAATTACAGTTTAAAAACTAATTGAACTAACTATATATATATTAAACTAACCATAAACAAACTAGTACAGATTAATAATAAACTAAGATCAGATTCAATACTATACTAATTTGAGACTTGATGTTAAACTAATAACAAATTTAACTAAGCTAACTACTCATCTAGCCTGACATAGATCTGTGTATGTATGTAATGTAGATCACTCTTACTGACGTGTTTGGACCAATGTATAAATTTCCATCTTGAGTAAAGATGGATACTAAACTGTTGAATCAAACCAGCTCCATTGACATGTTAATGTGCCTGACCTTTGCTAGGTCATTTGCTAGATGTACTTTTTTAAAATTCACACTGCCCTTCTAAATTTCTAATTGGTTAATTATTCCATCTGATTGGATATTCAGCAGTCATCTGCATACGTTGCTTTTGGTGGGTGGCATACTGTAGTTTATATACTTATTTATGTATTATATAAACAATCTTTTTGGTCGCCTAGGTGCCACTTTGCCTTGCTAGGGTAGAAACTTAGGTGCCTGGACTCCACTGGCTGGATATGTTGTGTAAGGAATGCTATTAGTTGTAATTTTTCAAACCTACTTCTACTTATCTTGGTCCCCTACTGGTAATTCTTGTTGCTTGAATTCTCTCTATTGATAGAAATTACAGTAGACACACACACATGGCTTCTCATTTTTTGTATCTTTGCCTGGAGGAGGGAGAGTCATCTTTATACTAATTGACTTTTTTTATAAAAAAAAAGGTGAATCATCTTTTTTTGGGTTGTCTTCACATTTTATTGTATTGAATATTAGAATTTGGCTTTGACATGTTTATGTGTAAGTCACCTGCACAACACCTGGGATTGTCTCCCTCCTTATACATGTCTCTTATGTCATGCCCATCAATTCTCCTAAATTTTCTTACTTATCCTTTTCAAACTGTCTTCTCATTTACTCATTTGGTAAATTTAAGTGCCACTAAACGTCACCAAATTACCCTTAATGTCATTTAGTGTATTAAAGTTTCATTAATAATGAGTCAAAATAGGGCTTAAAAGTTTAGAATGACTATTAGTTGGGTGTTTTAGAGAGATATCGGATTTCTTTGTAGGGTATTTTAGAGAGAGGTGAGTCTTTTTAGATAGAAGAGATGGAAATGCTACTGCAAACTTTAGGCAGAACTTTTGTTTAGAAAGCCACACTCCACATAAAGTTTCATTCGGTTACCAGTTTGCTTCCATTTCCCGGTAAGTCCTTCATCTGCTTTTCTTCCTCTTTTACATAAAACACATATAGCAACCTGTTTTTTTTTTTTTTTGGGTGGTGATATATGCTTTTGTTATGGCCGTCGCTCATGAATTTATTTTTATTTTGTTTAAACTAGGGAACCACTAGCATGCCTGGCCGTATCCCTCTTTGTGGGTTACATCATTTTGCTAATCCACACCTGGGATTGTCTCCCTCCTTATACATGTCTCTTATGTCATGTCCATCAATTCTCTTAAATTCTCTTACTTTTCCTTTTTAAACTCTGTTCTAATTACTCATTTGGTAAAGTTAAGTGTCACCAAATTACCCTTAATGCCATTTAGTGTATTAAGGCTTCATTAAATATGAGTCAAAATAGGGCTTCAAAGTTTAGAATGGCTATTAGTTGGGTGTTTTAGAGAGATATCGGATTTGTTTGTAGGGTATTTTAGAGAGAGATGAGTCTGTTTTTAGATAGAAGAGATGGAAATGCTACTGCAAACTTTATGTAGAACTTCTATTTAGAAAGCCGCACTCCACATAAAGTTTCATTCGGTTACCAATTTGCTTCTGTTTCTTGGTAAGTCCTTCATCTGCTTTTCTTTTTCTTACATAAAACACATACAGCAACCTGTTTTTTTTTTTTTTGGTGGTGATATATGCTTTTGTTATGGATTTTTTTCCCTCTGCGATCCAACTATGTAGGGGGAGTCACAGTGCACCAGTTTCCCAGTATGTAACGCCCACTTAATGGGTGTTATAATTGGTTCAAATTCTCGATTCTCTCTAGATTTCCCCTTTTTTTTGGGGTCTATTTGTTTTCTATTGCTTTTTTGCCTCTGCCGGTTATAACCGGAGTCACTAAATTACCAAGACTCTTAGAATTCGGTCTGAAACCAGCAAAAGATGGTCTGTACTTCAAATTGATGTGTTAATAATTCAGGTGATAGGTCGAATTTAGTATACAAGAGAGGTAGGTGCCACTTGCCAGGGTTCAGATACGCACCTTATTCTGGGTCTGCAAACCTGTTGTATCTAGTTCTCAGACCTTCTATTTCCAATCCACTGCTGCCTAGTCTGATTCCAGAGAAGAAGACCTACAATCAACAAATTTTCAACATTAAATTTTGAACGTTAAATAACATAACTCTACAAAATATACAAAGAAATGAAAGGGGAGATGATAAAGCACAATCATAACCAACAGTAATATGATAAAATACATAAAAAAAACCACCCTCAAAACTACATTTCCATGGACATGACAAACATCCTGAGAATTAAAGATCCGCCATTAGTTCCCCAATAGGAGATCCAGTAAAAAAATATTAAGAAAAGAACAATTGGATGATCCTAACCATCCACTTGAACTGTATGATGCAACTATTGTCTGAAAGAATGTGATTGACCAGATTGTTAGGCCAGCCTGTCTGTTTCTCTGGCCTAGACGATCAACTAAATGGCACCCACCAAATGGTGCATCACCACCCTTCTCCTTATGCACCACATGCACATCACAGTATGAAGGATGCATGGGCATCCCAGCTGTGAGTTTTTGTATGTAATATATCAAAGTGGATAGACTAATACTTGCCATGATTTACAAATTCAGAAGGGTTGTTCTGGCTGCCAGTGCCACTGTGGTGATCAAGGATCTGGTTTGATGTACTGCTAGATGATACACTTCTCTGAGATTGAACTGCACTGTTGTCCATCTCACATGTGCTGGTGCTCCAGAAATCCTCTGATATGCTGGGTTCCTTTACCGTCCACCCTTGAATTTTCAGTCCTTTTGATGGCTCATCCACAGCGATAATCGGTGTGGCTTTAGTAAAACATCCAAGACAACCTCTGCTCTGTTACAAATCAGGTTAAACCATATACACGACTAGTACCAGCCACCCAAACCTAGCGGCCAGAAATACTAACACTGACAAATCAACCAAAGACACCATATCTAGTCAAAACATGAGATTCACATACTCATTTTTTTATTTCTTGTTTATTCCAATCTAAACTGACTTGATTGCTTCAGGAAGCTTCATCCAGTCATTAACATGTGTATGAGTGTTTTTTCGATCTCTCCTCTCTCTCGCAGTTCTCCTCAACGGAAATCTCCCCTCTTCGAAAGGGGTTACGACTGGATCTTCCCTTTCCTCATCGGTGGCTGAAATTTCAGGTGAAATTTTGGGGCTTCTTCCTTTCTTTTGAGGTTTCAAAAGGATTTACTTTTTCGCGTTTTGATCAAATAAATAATATTACAGCTAATCAATTAGAGTATTAAAGCACTTGAAGTATTAAAGCAAATAAAAAATCAAATTAATCAAACTACTTAATCAAAAGCAAATAAACTAATCACTTAATCAAAAAACAATATTACCTAATCAAATTTGTAATCACCTAATAAATTTGGAATAATCTGAAAATCTACTAATCTAATTAAACTAATCTCAACTAAACACTGAAAACCTAATAATCTGAAAATTAAACTACCCCTAAATTAATCTGACAACCTGTTTAGTTGGAATAATCTGAAAACCTAATAAATTAACCTGTTAAATCTACTAATCTAAACACTGGATTTAAACTAATTACAGTTTAAAAACTAATTGAACTAACTATATATATATTAAACTAACCATAAACAAACTAGTACAGATTAATAATAAACTAAGATCAGATTCAATACTATACTAATTTGAGACTTGATGTTAAACTAATAACAAATTTAACTAAGCTAACTACTCATCTAGCCTGACATAGATCTGTGTATGTATGTAATGTAGATCACTCTTACTGACGTGTTTGGACCAATGTATAAATTTCCATCTTGAGTAAAGATGGATACTAAACTGTTGAATCAAACCAGCTCCATTGACATGTTAATGTGCCTGACCTTTGCTAGGTCATTTGCTAGATGTACTTTTTTAAAATTCACACTGCCCTTCTAAATTTCTAATTGGTTAATTATTCCATCTGATTGGATATTCAGCAGTCATCTGCATACGTTGCTTTTGGTGGGTGGCATACTGTAGTTTATATACTTATTTATGTATTATATAAACAATCTTTTTGGTCGCCTAGGTGCCACTTTGCCTTGCTAGGGTAGAAACTTAGGTGCCTGGACTCCACTGGCTGGATATGTTGTGTAAGGAATGCTATTAGTTGTAATTTTTCAAACCTACTTCTACTTATCTTGGTCCCCTACTGGTAATTCTTGTTGCTTGAATTCTCTCTATTGATAGAAATTACAGTAGACACACACACATGGCTTCTCATTTTTTGTATCTTTGCCTGGAGGAAGGAGAGTCATCTTTATACTAATTGACCTTTTTTTATAAAAAAAAAGGTGAATCATCTTTTTTTGGGTTGTCTTCACATTTTATTGTATTGAATATTAGAATTTGGCTTTGACATGTTTATGTGTAAGTCACCTGCACAACACCTGGGATTGTCTCCCCTCTTCGAAAGGGGTTACGACTGGATCTTCCCTTTCCTCATCGGTGGCTGAAATTTCAGGTGAAATTTTGGGGCTTCTTCCTTTCTTTTGAGGTTTCAAAAGGATTTACTTTTTCGCGTTTTGCTCAACGATTTGATTCTTTTGTTGCTTATTATGATTCAGTGATTTTGTTGGGCAACATTTCCCTCTTTTCTGAACAAGAATCGATTAGATGAACAACATCCTTTTCGGCTGAAATCTCAGGTGAGCAGTTCTAATCTTGTTAATTCTTCAGCATATCTTCAACTCCATTCCAAACTCTCTCTTCCTCTGTTCTCCGTAGATGGGTTTCGTGAAGTCTTTGCAATTTAGCTTTTGATTATCTTTAGCTACAATGTGATGCCCTAGTTTTAGATCTTGTTAGGATCCTTGAGAATAGAAGGTTTTGAATATTTCGATTTCTTCTCCCTATTCTTTGTAGACAGTAGAGTTTGTAATGTGACTATTAATGCTGTTTTTTTTACTTTCTTTTAATTGGAGTGTGAGGGAGATGTTGATATTGCTTCAGCCATTCTACCAAACATTCACAACCATAGACAGTAGAGTTTGTAATGTTGCCCATTTGAGATTCTTGGTTTAGAGGGACAGAGAGATTAAAAGCTACAAAAAGATTATATTCCTCTCTGATACATCTCAATAGCTCAGAAATTCATCATCTCAATCCCCAAAAAAGAAGAAATATGTAGGTAACAAGTGTTCTAGTGGAAGAAAAGATACTGCTAATGTCCTATAACTGGAACTGAACTACTACTTTGACTGTGGTTTAACACACAAAAAAGGGGTGAAGTTAGGCCATTTATTCATCATTTCATTAGGATTTGCTGGATTTAGAAGGCTTTTGGGAAGAGTTGGAGCCAAGGTTGAGGTCTGGAATAGTGTTTGGATTTGGTTTAGAGTTTCCTATAGAAAGTGTCTGCTTCAGCTCACATGGCCTGATTCTCCTGGTTTAGAAGTTCAGCTTTCTTCCATAGCCTCTCATTCTCTTGGATCATGTAACAGTTCTGCAAGTAAAGATCTGCATTTAGCCTTTCCATGATTATGAAAACCTAAAGTTCTTGTAATGCCCCTGAAACCAAACAGTAACAGAGATGAGTATCTTAGAAAATATTATTTATAGCTACAAAGAACCAAAGACATGTGCAGGGTCTATATTTGTGAAGCAGCTTCTCTGTGTTTTTCGTTTTTAAATCTCATTCCAAATTTTGGTCCAAACATCTTGAGAGCACTGCTTGAAACTACAGTGTTATTATTTCTCCGATATTGAGGGAATTCCTCAAGCTATTTTAGTATCATTTTTCTTTTAAAATGCTTGTTGTGAGATAATTGTGCATTTGAGTTTAAAATTAAAACAAGTTTTAAAGGCTAAGAAAAGTTGCGGATACATTCATGATCGTCTGCATGGTAATAAATGGATTTTGTTATATTTTAATTGTTGAAATGATTTCTGGAGGTGCAGGATCTATATTTAGGTCAATTTTTGAGCTGGTAAATAAAATTAATGTCAAGATGTTTATTTTGTCATGATTTGGCTATACCATAATGAACTTGTATACGGCGTACTTTGATTACAAACTTTTGAATCTTTCTTCATTATTACTCAAGAATTATATGGTGTGTTGTGAAACATCTGTAATAGAATTAGAACAAAAATATATGTTGTCCAAAATTTGGATTGATACCTACACTTGTGTGAACACTAAAGGTGCCTTATTCAGTGATGCGTTAGAGCTAGTTTTGGTTGGAGGTTGGACTGGGTATGGTGATACCCTGTCCTATAGGTTCCATTTTGATGCCAATCTATTTATTACGGTTTGGAGTATTAAAGGTTCTCTTTGTCTAACTCTCCATCTGTAGGTGTTTGTGTGGAGAGTAGATAGCATAAGAGATGGAATCTGATTAGATTAAAATTTGATTTAGGCGAGCTATAAGATTTAACCTATCAAATGGTGGGTCCCTAATTGTGTGCATCTAATTAATAGATTTTGTGCATCTAATTCATAGATATATGCTATCAAATGTTAGGACAAAGCTGTCGGATCTCCATATCATTGAGAACATCAGATTCTAACTTTCTTATATCAATGTATTTTTTCCCAGCTAACTAGAAGATGTCTTCTTCGACACCCCCAAGCAAGACGTGGATGAAAGCACCCAGGGTGTCTGTTGAATACCTCGAAGGTGTCGCATCATTCCTTTCATTCGCCAAACAAAATTGTGGGGGTATTGATTGGCATTGTTGTCCTTGTGTTAAATGCCATAATGTACAAGGGAAGAAAACCCTAGAAGTTATTTCAGAGCATTTAATTTGCGATGGAATAGATGAGTCGTACACGAGATGGATTCACCATGGGGAACCATTTTTCAAAAGTCATGTCAATGTTGAGGTTCCTAGTACGTCAGCTAGAAATCAAGATGAAGATTTGTACCCAACAATGACAGATATGTTGAATAACACATTTGGACGTGTTAGTCCCAATGACCTGGATACATGCCTGAATGAAGCTCATGATGAAGATGATGGTCAAGATTCAGGTGATTCACAAGAGGATATTCAGTATAAGAAGTTGATGGAGGATGCGATACAACCCCTATATCCCTCGTGTCGAGGTGAGCACACAAAATTATCGGTCACAGTTCAGTTATTGAGCATGAAGGCTAGACATCAGTGGTCTAATAATAGCTTCACAGAGTTGTTGGAAATAATCAAAAAGATTTTGCCAGATGAGAACACTTTGCCGGATAGCACCTACATTGCTAAGAAGTTGATCAAGTCTTTGCGTATGGAGTACCAAATTATCCATGCATGTCGTAATGATTGCATATTATACTGGAGAGAGCATGCGAGTAAGGATAGTTGTCCTACGTGTGGTGAAAGTAGATGGAAACCGGTGGACAACTCGAAGCCGAGGGCTAAACCTTTACCATGGAAGAAGCTAAGATATTTTCCATTGACACAGAGGTTGCAAAGAATGTACAGTGTACCGTGGATTGCGGAGAGTATGAAATGGCATGCAAATTCAGTTGAAAATGATAGCCACATGCGTCATCCGGTGGATTCTTCATGTTGGAAATCATTAAATATTAGGTGGAGTGACTTTGCTGCCGAGCCACGTAATGTTCGGTTAGGACTTGCGACGGATGGATTCAATCCTTTTGGGAACAAGAGTAATTCGTATAGTTGTTGGCCTGTTATGATTGTTCCTTACAATCTCCCTCCATCTTTATGCATGCGTAAAGAGTTTACCATGTTAACATTATTGATTCCAGGCCCAAATGGTCCAGGACATGACATTGATGTCTACTTGCAGCCATTGGTCGCAGAGTTGAATGAATTGTGGTCTACCGGAACCGTAACATATGACTCCCACACTAAGAATAGATTTATCATGAAAGCAATTTTGTTATGGGCTATACATGATTTTCCAGCATACGGCCATCTTTCGGGATGTAGGACTGCAGGAAAGTATGGTTGTCCTGTTTGCAGCGAAGGGATAGACTCAGTGTGGCTGCCACATGGAAAAAAATTTGCTTACATGGGCCACAGAAGATTCCTAACAAATTCAAGTCATCCTTTTAGGAGTCAAAAATCACAATTTAATGGGAAAGAAGAACTTAGGAAGCATCCCTGTCGTTTGAGTGGGTCTGAAGTATTATGCAAGATGGAAACCATTCAGACCAAGTTTGGAAAGATAGCAGGAAAGAAGAGGAAGAGGTCCACAGACGAGGAAAGCACTGCATGGTCAAAGAGATCAATCTTTTTTGACTTACCGTATTGGAAGGTGATTAATTACAAGATATTTTATAACATTATGTGATGCGGTATACATCGCATTGATAATAACATATCTCGTTCATCTGTACAGGATTTGCCTATTCGTCATAATTTGGATGTGATGCATGTGGAAAAAAATATTACAGAGAATTTAATTGCAACAATTATGGACACGAAGGGTAAGACGAAGGATGATATTGAAGCTCGTAAGGACCTGAAGGCTATGAAGATAAGAAGAAATCTATGGCCGATCGAAAAGAATGACAAATTGTCTTGTCCCAAAGCTCCTTTCTCTTTATCTCGATTGGAGAAAGAAATAATTTGTAAAACCTTGCATAAGTTGAAGGTTCCAATCGGTTACAGTGCAAACTGGAAGCATAATGTTAGTTTGCAAGATTTTCAACTGAAGGGTTTGAAGAGTCATGATTATCACATTCTCATGCAACAACTACTACCAGTGTTACTGATGCACGCATTCAAGAAACATAAGCCATTGCGTGCTGCTATTCGGCAATTGTCAATATTTTTCAATATCCTGTGTTCCAAGGTTATTATCCGCATAGAGCTTTCGGACATGAGAAAACGAATTGTGGAAACACTATGTGTGTTTGAAAAGTATTTCCCGCCTTCATTTTTTGTTTCCATGACACACCTTGTTGTGCACCTAGCGGAGGAGGCGCAAGTTTGCGGACCTGTTAGATATCGATGGATGTATCCTTTTGAGAGGTAAATAAAATCTGAATTAATTAGTTTTTTTGATTAATTGGTTTCACATTAATGTTTTTATTTACAGGATGATGAAAACATACAAACGATATGTAGTGAATCAGACTTATCCAGAGGGTTCTATTACAGAGCAGTACCTCATGGAAGAATCAATGAGATTTTGTATGGAATACATGCCTGATGGTAGAGAAGGAAGCCATAAGCGAGGACAAAGGACATTCATGGATGATGAAGTTGAATGTGCTTATCCTATTGATAAAAAGGGGAAGGTCTACCGTCTCCCAAATTTGTCTTACCAACAAGCACGTAGATGGGTTCTACAACAGTCTCCTGAAAATGCTGAGTGGGAAAAGTAAGCAAAACATGATCTTTATATTTTTATAATTATTAATCTAAATATGTCCTTAATTTAATATATATTACTTGCATTCACAGGAAGTATCAGACATACCTTCAATCCCACAAATCTATTGATAAAAGTAGAAGGGGCAATCAACCAACAAAAAGGGCGATGGATTATATTCCTTGGTTAAGACAACAACTAGAAAAAGAACCTATATCTACCATAAAGAGGCTTGCTGATGGTCCAGACTTTAATACTTTGTCATATAATGCATATGCGGTAAATGGATATGTTTTTTGCACATCGGATTGGGAAATGAGCACAACGACACAAAATAGTGGGGTCTCCATGAAGGCTGTTACTAGTTTCAGGGCAAGTGCCAAGGATAAGAACCTTGTGGAAGAAGAAGTCACTTATTATGGCATTGTCAAACAAATTCTTGAATTAGATTACTATGACTTCAAAGAAATAGTCTTCTTTTGTGATTGGGTGTGTATAGAAGATAAATCAAATGGATGTTATGTTGATCCAGAAACAAACTTGATATTTGTTAATCTGGGGAGATTCAAAAAAAATTTAATTGAAGACGATGAGCCGCTTATTCTTGCATCTCAAGCCACACAGGTCTTTTATTGCAAGGATCAAACTAGGGATAATTGGTATGTTGTTTTAGATGCTCCAAAGAGATTGCATCGGGATGTGGATGCTTATGAAGATCCATTAGTCTTTGAATCAAGAATGGAAGCAGATGCTTTAATATCTACATTAGTTGCTGATGTAGTAGAAGATGATGAAAATTAATGTATATAGCATGAACTAGCATTTGATTATGTGAGACATTCTTTTCTTTGATGGGATGAAAACTCTATGTTTATTTTGAATGTAAATATCTTTGACTGAAATTATCAATGAAATGAGATTATTCAACTTCAGTTTTGTGTTTGTTTATGTACTTTCTTGCTTCCAGCATATGAAGTTTGTTCATATATCATTTATGTAATGGAATTTAAGTACTTGTTAATCTCATAGTGTTCGATCTTCTATTTTTGTATTAGTTGTGTTGTAAAAGATTGATTCTATGAGTGAGCATCAGCCTAGTGGGTCGCAGCCTAGTGGGTCTCGACAGAGTGGGACTCCACCAAGTGGTGAGTTTATTATATTAATTTGTTTCTCCTCTTGTTATCAATGGTTAACTAATAATATGTTATTTGTTTAGATGAGCGTCGAAAAGTAAAATTTAATGACAAAGGGCAGCCGATTGGGGAAGGTTCGGCACAATTTTCGACGTATGTAGGGCGGATCACGAGGACACATTGTCCCCCTACATACCCTAGTTGGCTTGTTGTGCCAGATGCTATTAAGGAACTTATTTGGGGCATTATCTTGGTTAGTGCACATAGTTTTAATTAGAATTTACCTTTTTTTATACTAATAAATTTGATTTATTTTCTAATGTTTATCACAGTCTGAGTATGATGTTCCTGTAATATATAAAGCTTCAATAATGTTAAAAGCCAACATAGCCTGGAAGGGATGGAAAAGCCAACTCCGCTTACATTACGACATATTTCAAACAGACGCAGAACGAAAAAGAAATCCGCCTCCCAAAGTGAAGAGAGAAGATTGGGAGAGCTTTGTTGATATATGTTCAACTGTAGATGACCAGGCTCGCCGGAAGAAGGGCAAGGCTGCCAGGAAAAAGATGAAGAGCCCGCACACTTCTGGTAGACGAGGAGCAGCTAGGACTGCCGAGGAGTTGGTAATATATATCCCAATTTATGAATTTCGTATAATTCATTGAAATGTTAATGTTTGCTTATTTTCTTTTACAGAAAAAGGGGAGTTCTAGTGGTACAATAACAAGGACAGAAGTATACTTGGCCACCCACACCAAGAAGGATGGGACTTGCCCTTTTCCTACCTCAAGCCAACAGATAGTGAGAATTAACTGATTTAATTATTCTTTTTCAGTCACTAAGTAATTTAAGTTTTCCTTGCTAATTTGTATTTGAATATTATTTATTTTGTAGGATGAAATCAAAAGAATTAATAACATGGATCCATCATTAGGACATGCAGATTTAGATAATGACCCTGTTGCATTGGTATGTGATGTCTTCCTCCCCTCTTGTATTTTGTTCTTTCTAGTGAAATTCCTCATTTAATATAAATTTTTGTTACTCAATCAGGTTTGTGGTCGTGATGGAAGGGGCTGTGTACGGGGTATGGGTCGAGGTGTCTCAAAGACCACTATTCGTGTGTCAGCTCCTTACATAGAGACTGCTAAATTGGAGAAGAAAGCACGTGAAAGCCTAGAGTCGAAAGTTGACACCCTTAGCAAGCAGCTCGAAGAAGAGTCTATGGCTCGGAGAAGTTTTGAGGAAAAAATGATGGCTTCGTCAGGCCAATTTTCTACTCATGGAGCACATATGCAGGATTCTTCAGAGTTTTGTGCTACTCAGGTCTGAAACTATTTATAACTTCAAACTTAAGTGCACATTAGATTTATTACTTCCTAGATAATATAATTTGGATCGTAAATGTACATTCTTGTTAGTCGATATGGCCTGTTTGCCCCCCCCCCCCTCTCTTCCTCCATGTTTGTGTGTGTATGTGTGGACTTAGATCGATTTGTTTCATTGCCTTGTATAGCAGCATGTTCCGTTATTTGTTATAAATCAACTCTGTTATACTGTTAGATCTATGATCAGTATGATGAAAATAGTAGGAGGATGTTGTAGGTCATAACTGAATGTGTGTATATTCTTTTGTTTTGTGATTTGTATTCTGATTGACTCAAAAGGGTATCCACCTTTTTGGGAATGTGATTGAATCTAGTGTAACCACCTATTTTCCATCCATCTCAATTGACAAAACCTCACCTTCTCAAACAGATGATCATGTGCTTGGGATTGTTGTGATTTATTATTTCCAAATGATCAGGACAAAAACATGTTTCAGATCAAGAACAATTTTCTTGGAAAAATCAATCTAGAGATCAAATGTCTACAATCATCCATTCAAGTTTGTTTTTAAATTTTGACCAAGGAAATTCTAGGTGGGAAATATCAAATAATTGATCCTGACATGTATTCACCATCCACCCATCCATCCATCCATCCATCATTGACATATAGCATACCTGAATTCTAATATTGTCAAGAATATCCCACTTTACTCACTATCAATCTTCAGTAGTTGGATACAGGGTTTAGAAATAGAGGTCCTATATAAGTCATGTAAAATTCCTCAGATTTGAAAATGTCTTAGATTAGTATGGTCCCTCTAATAATTATTTGAATATTTTCCTTTCCTGAACAAACAACTCATCCAGATCTTTTACTTTGAAGGTCACTATAACAACCATTATCATTGTCGTTCCTCGCCTTTAATATGCACGATAGAAGATGGTTCTCTGCTTCAAAAATGGTGTATGCAGAATATAAGAGAGTATTGAATTCATACTCTTTGGTTAGAAAATGAGAGTAGTGCACCTGTGTCTATTTATACTAGACCCGATAGCCAGGTTTTGCACATAGAAAGGGAACAGTCTTTTGGAATCTACTAGTTTCCTCCAGTTGTGATCTGTTTCAGAGAAAATTAGTTAAAGAAAATAGCAGACTGCACTTTTGGTTGCATTCAGACGCTTGCCAACTTCTAGATGCCGAAAAGTTCACAAAACCATAACCTTAGGCACAGTAGAGATTCTTATATATTGATATGGGAAGAGAAAGTGAGATTAGCGAATACTACAAATTGTAACTACTACATGAAACTTGGTGATTGCTACTTCCCAGGGGTTTGGATATAAAAAATTTAGGTCTCACAAATCAAACCTTAAACTATACAGAATCTTTCTTTTTTCCAGAATTTAAAAGAGGCTAGCTTGGTTTTATAGTACTAGTCAATTTGGGTACGTGCAAGGCACGTGCAGTTGAACAACAGGGAGTGGTAAAAAAAAATTGTGCTTAGGAACTGAAATTTGCAGTTGAACAACAGGCAGTGGTAAAAATTTGTGCTAAAGAACTGAAATTGACAAATCTGTAATACCACGGGTGGAAACAAAGCATAAAACAAGAGAAGAGGAGGTTGAAAAGGTATTATTTTGCATCCTTTGGCTCTGTTGGGGTGTTGTATTCTGGAACGCAAACTGAAAATAATAGATATCCTGGTTGTATTGCTATTGACTGAAGACGATACAGCAGTTGTGCTAGAAACAAACAACCGGAGTTATCATTCGTGGCGGGATTTATCAGTAACAAAACTCTAATTGACCGAGTCCGTTGCTCGGGTAGAAATGAAAGAGTTGCAGAGAGATGCGTAAAACTATATTGATGAAAACAAAAAGGTACTCCAATTTTTTCCCTATAGGAAGAACTGGGATGTTTATAGGTATCTAAGACATCAAAGGCAACAGAAAATAACTTATGGTAAGTTGATGTATTAAAGATACAAGCGAACCACAAAAAGTTGTTCTTCTCAAGAGAATTAGCTTGTGATAATCTGCCCCCATCAGAAGCGTGTCTTCTATGATTGCACCCTCTGAGATGCACGATCGAAACCCAACCAACCCAACCATATAATGGTGATTTTTACAATTCTGCACAGGGAGAGTTAACTAAACATAATTTTCAAATAATCTCTACTTTTCAGATTAGTGTTACCAAATGCCATCTTAATGTTGATGTTAAATCCTATTATGACAAGTGCAAAGCCAAACATATTGGGTCTGTAGCAGTAGTAGTAGCAATAGCAGTAGGTTCATAAAACCAAAATATATCTCAGTTGAGCCCACAAATCATATAAGTGGAAAAAACATGTTCAGAAATCAGAAATCAGTGCAGGGAAAAAACATTGGGACATCTGTTTTGATTTGAAGACTAGCTGCCGCAGCTATTAGGTACAGTGGATCCAATGAATTTTGCTTTGGACAGAGTAAGAAGATGGAGATGTTCATGACGAATAGGGAAAAAAACATAATTAGAATCAGTATAACAGGTTTACAAAAAATATTTGAACCTGATTTTTTTTATTTGGTAAGCGAACCTAATTTGAGTTGAAGACTCGTTGCTGCGATTAGGTCTGGTCCATCCAACGGTTTTTGCTTGGGACAAAATAAGCAAATGGAGATGAGAACAGGTGAAAATGTTGATGACAAACAGGGGAAAAATAAATCATTAGTTTGACTTTAGAATCACCATGATGGGAAAAAACAAGAAGCTCACAAATTAGTAAATCAGCATAAGGTAGAAGAAATTGAACCTGGTTTGATTTGAAAATTTCAACAATACCGAGCATACAAACTAAGTGGTAATGAAACCCCACTTTACACTCTATCCAACTTCTGTGGTGTGACAATGATGTGTTGCATCAGTTTACATAGTATTGATTAAGTTAGGACTTTGCTACTGATAGTGTGTTGCATCAGGGTATGTGTAACTCTCTTACTGTACCTTATTCAAGGCTAAACACGTCAGGTGTATTGATAGTGTGTTGCATCTATATTATACAGGGAAGAAAAAAAAAACAGAACCATGTAAGTAGTGCCACTCCCTTGCCGAGTTGAGTTGGATCCAACCTGATGGGTTGCAGACTGCTAAACACCCTAACATTATAGAAACAAAAGGAAAATAAAACAAAATAACAGTAATTGAGAACCAAAAAAAAAAAATACCAAGTGGAAAAAAAAGTGAACATTATAAAATTTGGAGATAAGTTGAAAATTTATCTGTAATACTAAATCAAAGTTCAAAAAATTTTGTAATTGGTTTCAATAGAATTTGCTAGTGTGTTTGATGGTACTCAAAATGTATGGATTGATCACCTAACTTCGAGAGACGCCAAATCAGGATTAGTCACAGTCATTCAAGGATCCACTGATGTAACCATTTCTAACTGTTATCTTTCAAATCAAGATTACATTATGTTGTTGGGGGCATCAGACCAAGATACTGTTGACCAAGTTCTTAGAGTCACAGTCTATCGGAATTTATTCGAGTCATCTACACAAAGAATGCCTCATTGCAGGTGTGGTTACTGCCATGTAGTGAACAACTACTATAAAAACTGGTCTTACTATGCAATAGGTGCAAGGGTGCATGCTAGGGTGCTTTCAGAGCTAAATGTGTTTGAGGCAGGGAGTCACCTAGAGGTGACACCATGGTACAACCAGTTCAACTCCGACTTGACTCCAACGATAGTGTCGTCCAAAGACCTTTTCTTAAAGGGGGCTACATTCCATGAGTTCATGAAGTATGGCACATTGAGCGCTACTCAAGATGACTACCCTGCATACAAGGTTCCTACTGTTGCCACAAACTCGCTAGCAAGCCTAGTTTCCAACTGTTCTGGTGTCTTGTTTGGATCCAAACTAGATGATTGCTTGGCAAGCCAATAAATTAAAAGTTCTCAAACTTTTTTATCTCCATCATGTACACATATTGTAGTGTTTTCTTTTAGTTTGTTTGTTTCTTTTTTCTGTTGCTGTCGTTGTAATAATGAGGGAACTTCTCTATTTCCATGAATTTGTATTTTGAAGAATCTGCTAGAGCATTAGTCTGAAGATTGCTTAAAAAAAAAAAAAAAAAAGACTTACATATAAAACAAACAAATAGTGTGAACTAAAATAGATTATGTCATTGTTATAGACATCTTAAGTTGAAGGTGTCCTCAACCCAAACCCCAACTCCCAACCCATCTCTAATATTATAATGTGAGAAAGGTTGATAGTGTTACCTAAAAATATCTCTCTAAAATTACTCTCAAATCTCCACCCAAAAAGGGTTGATATAATGAGAAGGGGAGGGACAGATGTGTAGAGTCGTGTGTAACTACACAAGCCACTGCAATTGTAGCTCATTAACATAACTACCATTAGTAACCATTTCCATTCCCATTAACACATTCTTCTCAATTAACATCTTCATGCTTATCCCTTCCCCTCTCCTCTCTCATTCCCAACCGTCCTCTATCATCCCTTGCTGCTCCTAATGTTGCAACCACCTGCTGTGCTGAACCACTACTCGCTGCATTTTCCAGCCATTGAACTCTAAGAATTCAGAGATTTGGTTATTATAGAGACTCAATCAATCTCAAGGGAATCACAGGAAGGATCCTGCTTTTTCACTAAATCAATCTGCATTCAGCACAAATCCAGGTAAGTGCATTGTTTGTTTTAGGTTTTCTTCTCTTTGGAATGTATTACGACATGGTGTTTTCCCGAAATCATTTCACAGTAGAGTGCTAAAGTTTTCTTATGGAAGAATACTTTTAGAAAATGTTTCTTTCTCATCCTGGACATGCAGGGATATTGAGACTCGCCATTTGATAAGTCCCACTTAGATCTACTGAGCCAAAATGGATTTGGTTGATCTTTCTTACTAAATTGTTGACTTTCTCACAATGTTAATCTCCTATGCCAAAGCCCTAAAATGGATGGTCTCTTTTTGGTGTAGTTAGTTTATTGACTTTTTAATGCTAAGGGTTTGTGATTGTCTTCGAACTTTTTTTTTTTTTGGTAAACTCAATCATACCACAAGGCAATGACTGAAGGCAAATACAAGGAAATACTCACACCACCCAAACACTCACACACACACACATCACATGCAGACTCAAACACACACCACACACATGCAGCCCATGTAAGCTTCACCCTAAAGCTCCTCAAAACGGGTACCAACCGTTTGAGACGCTAAGGAACTTATATGGGACAACATGCTCGGGTAGTTACCCGATGTGGGACTAAACACTCACCCTAAGGCTTTGGTTTTGTTGGTAAACTCAATCATACCACAAGGCAATGACTAAAGGCAAATACAAGGAAATACTCACACCACCCAAACACTCACACACACACACATCACATGCAAACTTAGACAGTTCAAGTTTGCATATGTTAGTTGGGTTTCTAGGGAGAAAGTATTTGTTTGGGTATTTTCCTATGTATATGTATCATTCATTGATTGTCATCCTCTTCCCATTTGTTATTGTGGTTGAGTTTCTATCCACCTGAATTCACTTCTAGGGAGTGAGTGTATTTTTAATATATTATTTTAAATTTATTTTTATGTCATTCTAATTGTTTTTAATTTCATGTCAATTTTTCTCCCGTGCATCACACGGGGTGTTTACTAGTTATACATGAAAGAAATATCTATTATCGCCATAGTTTCATTCTCCTATTTTTTTATGCTATTGTCACTCTTTTATTTAGAACTCTTTAATTTTTCTTATTATTATTTTTGAATACTAAAATCAGTTTGTTAACTAATTAAATTTTTATTTTGCACTAGAATTCATTTTTGTTCTAGGAGAGTTCATATAAAAATTATTTGTCATTCGTTTTAATATTTTACAATTAATAGGACTGAACACTCATGTGCATCGCACTTGCATTCTGCTAGTTTTATATGTATTCAAATCATTCTTTTAATTTCATCCTGTCATTGGGTATGTGTTAAATCATTCTTTTAATTTCATCCTGTATTGGGTTTATTTTTTGTAATCATTAGAATTGCTCACTTACGTGCATTCCACTAGTTAGGGAATAATATTAATTAAAAAAAATTGAATTAGAGCATGTAATGGATTATATTGACTACTCTTAGATTGATTTTATTTTATTTTATTGCTAAATGAACTATTCTTAATGTTTGTAGGTAAGGCGACATTCTCCAACTCTCCCCGAGTCACTCTCAACATCTACACATTGCTTATTAAAGAATTTCAGGGGAAACATTGTTGCACTTGGACGGATCAATAGAGATGCAGCACCACATCCTGAACTATATAGCATCATAGTAGATGACATTTATGAGCCAAATACAGATTTGTCTAAAAAAGAGGGAACACTTAGAGATCTTACACTTGGAGATATTATTACTTGGCCCAAATATTTTGTAAATTTCATTAATTGACTTTTGTTGAGATGCAAAATTTTATTTGATTTTTGTTGAAATGCACAATGTATTGACATGTTAATTGACTAAGTACTTATGATTTTGTGGTTAAATTATATGTGGCTTAATTTTTTGATTGATAGAGAAGAAGTTAGTTTTCAAATGTATTCTATTGTGTATAGAAGAAAGTTGGGATGTGATGACTTGGATTAAATATTTTAGAAGTGAATTTGCAGGTAAAAAGGTAATGACAGGTATATTTGAGTAAATAAGACATTATTTTTTCCCTAATTTTCTTGAAAAACGACGGCCATCGACTGTCATTTAGATACATATATAAGTACTAAAAAAAAATTAAATGACAGAAAGAACGACTGCTATAGACTGTCGTTGATGGGAAAAAAAAAACCACTGTCCATGATTGTCGTATATCCCGATATATAATCGACGCTCATGGGCTGTCGTTTTTGATAAATGACGCCAATTTTCTCGACAGCCCACTCGACAGCCAGAAGCTGTCGTATTTGATCAAAAACGACAGTTTTGGGCAGTCGTTTTTTGCGACTTTTCACGTAGTGTGATATGACTAAAACTCTTAGATAATTTTGATGCTTTTTATGGTGTTAAGATCTAGGGGATCCAGTTTCCGCATAAATTTTTATCAGGATCCCTCTTCAACAACCACACTTCTTCTCCTTCATTAAAACTAAGCATTCATGTTTTCCTCGCTTTATTTTGATCACTCCACCTCCTACTGTATAATAATAACTCAGGGAGTATCACTGGTCAAATGAAATTAGATTTCATCGCGACATAGGGACACCGGCTACACTCCCAAAGTCTGAACTACTCCATCAAACGAAGCCCCCGAATCTAATAACCACTTTATTAGAAGAATGTTCATACAATTGGAGACTATGAGATCATCTCCAAAGTATGCCCTTCATCTTGTACTATTTCAGCAGACTGAAGTCCTTTTTTCTGTCAAAACTCTTCCACATAAAGTTTTTCAAACTAACATGCAATTCTGATACCAATTATTGGGTAAATAACAGAATAACACCAACGAAAAGAATAAACAAAAAACACACAAAAGGGAAAACACAAGAGATCTACGTGGTTCGACAATAACTTATCTACATCTACGGATCAAAATTCGATTGCTTCTTCTTTATTCAAATAACCCTTGAGAAACTCAGTACAAGATACACACTCTCCTCTCAGATTAATCCCAATTCAAGTTCAGAACCCCTTTTAGAACCCACTCATGTCATCTTCTCAATGAACCCCAAGAACTATCCCTATCAATCATCTCTTCAACCTTTTTCCCTAGCTCTAGTTTGCTTAAACACTTTCTATTATCTCTCACTCCTCATATGAACAACTAGGGTTCTCCCCGGAGCAAACCCGCTCTCCCCGGGAGCCCTTTATATTCAAATTCCCAAAATCATAACCATACAAATTTTAGACTCATAATCCTCTATTTATAAGCCTGAACCCGGAGTTCTAGACAATAGAAACACACCTACTCGAATTAAGAGTTTTCCAAAAAATAAAAGACTTAAATCCTGGATTTTTTCCAAAATTCCATGCCGATCGCCACTAGTGGGTGATTGATCTTCTTAGTGGCTGATCGATCTCCCGTAGTGGATGATCGATCGCCCATCCTGGTAAACCCCAATTCAAGCCAACTTTTAACAAATAGGGTAGCACCGCTCTTGGGGATAATACTGTATGAGGTCATCGATGACATTAGACAAAGATTTCAGATTTCTTCTACACTTGTCAAAGGAAATCTGTCGCACTCTAAAAATCGAGGTTGGGATAGACAGTTTCATTCCTTGCCGTTGAAGGCTTGAACCTGTCCAACTAAGGTTAAAGCTATTTAATTAAGAATTTATGGGGGGGGGGGGGGGGGGGGTAACAGGGGGGAATTGTGTTTAACTATGGTTAAAGTTAATTTAGTTTAAAAGGACACGTGGCACAATTGTGTACGAGCCAGTTGGGTTTTTCTTGGCCAAGTGCCTGATGAAATCCCCGGTGTTTGTTAGACAAATTAACGGTTACTGGTCCTGGATGAGTCTTTAGGTAACCCAAACTACCAGGGTTGGCAGGGGACGTTGGCATGGATGCTTTGAAGATACATGCCCAGTATAACTAAGGTCCATCAACCACAATGAACCTGCTACCCATCCGGACCGTTCAAATGAATTGACTTTTAAAAGATTAGTAGAGGTTGTCCACCAATTGAATACATTTCGATGCAGTTTTGAATGGACCACATTTCCATAACATATTTTCGCCTTATAGAACTTGAATTGACTGTTCAATACCCTCTTCCGGAAGATATCAACTCAGTTGGTTCGGATCTTAAGAGTTCAAGCTCCTCCGGGCTTACCTATATATATATGATTTGCCTGTGATTGTGTGCATCCCAAAGGATTAGGGATCGGATTACCTCTGGCAAACCCCGGAGGCACACCCTTGGGCGTGCCCTCTTCAACATGTGGAGAGAAATAAGGGTAGATATTCAAAAGTGGGGAAAAGTTAAAACCACAGGAGAAAATGAATTGAGTTCTGAGTTGCGGACCTTAGGGTCCTCTTGTAAGCTGACCTCTCCAAACAAATTTTAACACACTCCGAAAACATTAGGGAAGAGAAAATGACAGGTAGTAAAATACTTTTTTTATTGTCTAGTGTCTCTTAACAGTTAGGTGGCCTGTAAGAGGACCTTGAAGTCCAATTACCATTTTCCAAAATGAAAATGACATCTCCTTTATTTTTCACCACATGAGGGAGAAGCTTCAACGTTTCTAAATGAAAATGACATCTCCTTTATTTCTCACCATGACATCTCCTTTATTTCTCACCACATGAGGGAGAAGCTTCAACGTTTCTAAATGAAAATGACATCTCCTTTATTTCTCACCACATGTCGGTAAAGAGATATTAATCTTTCCTTGTCAGGGAGAAGCTTCCACGTTACTATATATATATATATATCCAATCCTATTAATGCTCGGTTGCATTAAGAGTACGTTGAGTTTTGGATTCATTGAGGTGGGCCATCGTTTGAACTTTGAAGACAATTGAGGTGGAGAGGTTGGGCTTTTTTTTTGGCTCAGGATCCTCTCGAGTTCAACTCGAGAGAATCTCTCGAGTTGGAACCCCTAGAGGTCGCCACGTGTCTCCTTTGACACCCCTTAACCATGGGTAAGGTTCACCCACCCTTAGGGTTCACTAACCCATCCTTGGTTTTTTTTTAATTAATTATTATTTTTTAAATTAAAAAAATATTTTTAAAACGGTTTTTTTAATTTAAAAAATAATAATTAATAAAAAAAAAAAAACCAAGGATGGTTTAGTGAACCCTAGGGGTGGGTGAACCTTACCATGGTTAAGGGGTGTCAAAGGAGACACGTGGCGACCTCTAGGGGTTCCAACTCGAGAGATTCTCTCGAGTTTGAACTCGAGAGAATCCTGTGCCTTTTTTTTTTTTTTTGGAAGGAGGGAGTGGCTGGCCTTAGAACTTAGAAACAAATGTTTGTGGTTTAGTAAGGAAAAAGCAAACGGAAGTCTGAAGTCATGGATCCTGAAAAATGGTCCCTGAAGGCATTGCTCTTATTCCTTTTATTCCGGTTTTGCACCTCAAGCGACACCATAACTGTAACACAACCCATCACAGATGGTGATATCCTCGTGTCTGAGGGAGAGAACTTCGCGTTAGGGTTCTTCAGTCCCGACAGTTCTAGAGATCGATACATTGGAATATGGTACAACAAAGTTTCAGAACAAACTGTAGTTTGGGTTGCAAACAGAGAAAGCCCCATCAAGGATTCCTCGGGTGTTCTTATGATTAACGGAGATGGCAATCTCGTTGTCGTCAACAGAAATCAAAGCAGTCTTCTCTGGTCTACAAATGTTACAGTCGCTACCAACGATTCCATAGCTAAACTCTCGAATTTAGGAAATTTGGTTTTGATTCAGGATAATAGCAGTACACTTGTATGGCAAAGCTTCGATTATCCTACACACGCGTACCTTCCCGGTATGAAAGTGGGGCAAAACCGGAAAACCGGTCAGAACTGGTTTCTAACATCTTGGAAGTCACGCAACGACCCTGCACGTGGGAATTTCTCGTATGCGCTTAACCCACGAGGCTGGCCTCAGCTTTTCGTGTACAGGGGTTCAGCTCCATATTGGCGAAGTGGTCCGTGGAACGGTCGTCGATGGAGCGGTGTACCAGAGATGACACAATCCTTCATCTTCAAATACAGTTTTGTGAATGATGAAGATGAGGTTTACATCACCTACACTCTCAACAACGACTCTATCTTCTCGACACTGGTGCTGGACGACTCTGGAACCATCCAAAGGCTTACATGGGCCGACGGTATCCGTCAGTGGAATTCATTCTGGTCGGCGCCGAGGGATCAGTGCGACGACTACGGACTATGTGGGCCATATGGTAGTTGTAGTTCTAATTTATTAGAGTGTAGCTGCCTCCCAGGATTTGAGCCCAAGTCTCCCAGGGACTGGTACTTGAGAGATGGATCGGCGGGGTGTGTGAGGAAGAGAGAGTCAAGCTGTGGGAAGGGAGAAGGGTTCGTGAAGTTGGAGCGAGTGAAGTTACCTGATACTTCTATGTCTCGAGTCGAGAGGAGTTTGAGCCTCCAGGAGTGCCAGAAGCAATGCTTGAGTAACTGTTCTTGCACGGCGTACAGTAGTGCAGATGTTAATGGAGGAGGCAGTGGCTGTGTGGCTTGGTATGGCGAATTGATGGATATTAGAGACTACCCGAAAGGGGGACAGGATTTATATGTACGTGTGGATGCAATTGAATTAGGTAAGGAAGATTTCTACTGTCATGTATAGCAATTTGTTGTTGGATTTTTGGTTAATTGAATCCCATATATATTCATTTCACAATGCATGCCGATACAGAGGAGGGTTTACTTTATAAGGGGAAAATCTGTTTAGAGCATATAGTCTACTAATTCATTCCTTGTTATATATCTTACACATCAAGTTGCAGGACATCGATCCTCTTTCACTAGAGGGTTCATGGCTGATGGCTGGACTGCCCATCTATCATATAAGGTCAAACATTTGTGTCAGTACTATCGTCCTCAACTTTTTCTTTGTTTTAGCAGCAAATGCAAGGAGCAATTCAAAAGGCTTTCTTGGTAAGAAGATGAATCTGGTGATTCTCATAGTGTCTATTGTTGGGGGCTTGTTTCTCTTGGTCTCCTGTGGGTGTTGCTTGTTAAAGAAGAAGAGAAAAACAAAAGGTAAATAAATCCCTTTGCTTAATTCATTTATTTCTTTTTTGGGTTGGACGTAGGAATGTGTGTCTGAGGAGGGGTTAGGCTGTGCTTCTGGCAATCTTATACCAAATAATTCCTTTATAATGAAGCATTCAGTGAGCAACAGTGCGCCTTCTGAATTAGTTATTATGTCTGTGTTCAGTCGCAATGAAACGACGTCTTGAACGGTTATTCAAAGACCCTCTGGGAGCAAATGACCTTCAACAAATTAGGTCCAATCCAGAATTACCATTCTTTGATCTAAGCATTTTAGTAGCTGCGACAGACAACTTCTCTGCAGCTAATATGCTCGGACAAGGTGGTTTTGGCCCGGTTTATAAGGTAATCTTACAACTCTCTAAAATTAAAGTTCATTTTTCTTTTTGCCTTTGTGTTTGTATTTGCATGACTGCAGAGGGGTATATAGTGCAGCAAAAAGATGAGTAAATGGTGCTTGAATCTGTGAAGACAAAGCATATTCTAATTGAGTTGCTAGCTTGATGCAAGTTTGGGCTATAATTTATAGGGTCAGCTATCTAATGGAATGGAGATAGCAGTGAAAAGACTTTCAAAGAATTCAAGACAAGGGATAGAAGAACTAAAGAATGAGGTGATGTTGATTGCTAAACTTCAGCACAGGAATCTTGTGGGGCTTTTAGGTTGGTGCATTCAAGATGAAGATAAGATGTTAATCTATGAATATATGCCAAATAAAAGCTTGGATTCTTTTATTTTTGGTATGAATCCTATGCAACTACTTTTGTTTTAGTAAGTTTGTTCATTGCATAATATGTATCTCTGATTCAAATTTAGAACAGATCAAACTAGAAAAGCACTATTGGATTGGAGAAAGCGCTTTGAAATTATTGTTGGAATTGCTCGAGGGGTCCTTTATCTTCATCAAGACTCCAAATTGAGAATTATCCATAGGGATTTGAAAGCCAGTAATGTTCTACTCGATGCTGAGCTAAACCCCAAAATTTCAGATTTTGGTACAGCCAGAATGTTTGGAGGGAATCAAACTCAAGCAAATACGAACAGAGTGGTTGGAACATAGTAAGTGCTAGCACAGACAAATACGAGAAGCAAAATAGATACACAAAGCAATAAGTTATTTACATCAAGTTAAGACAATCTCTTATCTATGTTTTGAATGCAGTGGTTATATGGCGCCGGAGTATGCAATTAATGGGTTGTTCTCGATAAAATCTGATGTCTTTAGCTTCGGGGTATTATTACTGGAGATCATTAGTGGCCAGAAAAACAATGGTTATTATCATGAGGAATCCTCCTTGAATTTGATAGGGCATGTAAGTACAGCTGTTTGCTTTCATTTCTATCACTATTAATCTCTTCTTAATTTGATTTTTTGGAACTATATATATCAGGCATGGGACTTGTGGAATGAAGACAGAGCCTTGGATATAGTTGACTTCTCAATGGTAGATACATGTGTTGCTCATGAAGTTTTGACATGCATCCATGTTGGCCTTTTGTGCGTGCAAGAAAGTGCAAAAGATAGGCCGACCATGCCGACGGTTGTTTTCATGCTAAGTAATGAGACTACTCTGCCTCTTCCTAAGCAACCTGCATATGTTATTAGAACTCACAATGGTGCAGACTTTTTTGCAACCCTAACAGGAAAAAGTTATGCCAATGAGGAGACAATGACTATGTTAGAAGCTCGATAAAAATGAATGATTCTTGATCCTTATTTTAGTTATTATTTGTTATGCTATTGTCGTATCTTTGAATAAGATTTAGTTTTTCCTAAATTTTGATCATTTCTGTTAATAATCTTAAGAGGCCAATCAATGTCCCCACCTAGGATAGGCCGATCATTTCTGCTTACAAATTGGTTTGTAGTGAAGCGCTTTCAGGATACAATTAAAGCCAAGCAAATACATTGTTGTTGATCTACATGTTACAGTAGCATGCAAGACCGACCCAGAAATTTTCAAGCAATAATCCTTATTAACATTAAGTTGATGTGCTAATGGCCTTTTCTATATTGTTTGTCGCGCCTTGTTATGCTTGATCTTTGCTTGAGTAGTTTATCAGTCTGGAAGAGAATTCTGGTTCACAATCTTGGCAATCTTATCGAATATACTCTTTAGATTGTTGGAAAAGAAGATTGAGTTTAGAAAAAAGAATAAGTGTTGTGATAGGTGTCTAATATCTAGTATTTTGTACAACAATACAGGAGATGTACTAGGAGAAGTACTATTGACACAGGACATATGTTAGAATCCCCAATTGTATATGAGCTTAGCTTTTCATTCCTTAATCGTGTAGGAATTTTTGGAATATTGGTTTGGCTTGTAACAAATGGTACCAAACATGGCACTATGTTTTGAGTTCAAGTCTTAGAGGGGCAACTAGAGAAAGAGCTAGCCAGAGTGAGAGCCATTATAGCAGAAGGGCTATCTGAATGTCACGGCCTATTAAAAAAAATGCTAGAGTGAAAATCACCACATGGTGTGTAGAACCCCAGATCTTGATGACTTGGTATGTAGATAGTGTCTAAGACTTAATGCCTATTGTAATGTCTTGAATAGTCATCAATGATAATGAGAACCATGGTTGATTGATTTCGGGTGTATGAAGTGTTATGGCATGTATTAAAGTCTTGATAATAGTTTCTTAAGTTTATGGATGATTGGGGATAAAGGAGTAAGAGTACAAAATACTCTAAGTGTCAACAAAGTGTTATGCCTTAGCATTACTCTCAACTTTAAGAAGCTCTAATTTAGTCACCGTTGCTCGGAATTGAGTGATTCTTGAATTTTTAGAAATGTATTGGAATCCTCTTTGAGGTTTATGTTTATCATTTTTCTAGATTTTGAGTCAGGCTTAAGTTAAAAGTTGGATTTCCAAAGTTGGATATGTTGAAAATCCGAGCTACTGAAATCCACTTCCAGACCAGTCGCCTTAAGAGCCCATTTAAGTAATTAAAAATTTAGAATTAGGACTTATCTATTTGACACAAAATTGTTCCTCTTTGAATGAAAAGTCCAACGCAAGTTGAATTGTCAAAATCCGATAGAATAGTCAAAAGTTATGACTGAAATACCAAAGCACATTTTTGCAGAAAAAACCGACTCGAGCGAGCTCCAAGCCCACTTGAGCGAACTTGACCAAAACTGGGTTTTTGAGCAGCCCGCTCGAGCGAGATCGCACAAACATGTTTTTTTAAAGGTTTTTCACTAACCTAATACTATATATACCCAATTTTCAGGGGTCTAAGGGTTCCAACACTTAGTGAGAGACTTGAGAGAAAAATGAGGAAACCTAGGTTTCCAGAAGGGGGCTTTGTGGTAGATTAAGGAGGAGCTCGAATCCTCACTTCTCAAGCTTCCACAAGCTTGGATCTTCTTCATTTAGTGTGGATCTCCCTTGCCACTCTCTAGTTCGTGTCCAAGCATCCATCCAATACTAAATCTAATCTCTTCAAAGTTAGTACACTCTCTTAGTTAGCTTAACAATAACCTAGGTTTTTCCTTAAAAATGATTGTGTTTGATCTTGTATTTTCCATTTTCTTGATATCTATCATTATCCCTAAAAGGTATAAGATTTAAGTAAATAGTGATGGATGTGTGGGATGTTTGGATGGTGGATGGTTAAGGCGATTGGATGCCACGTGAATGTGGATGTTGTGGTGTAATGGAACATGGGAAGGGCAATGTACTCATAATGAACACACTCCATGTGTTTGATGAAATGTATAAACATAAAAATATGAATAAATTGCTATCAAGATGTCGAATGTTAAGTACTTGATAAAATGCATGTATGAGGATTTGAGTGAACTTAATCAAGACTATGAAATTTTGATTTTGTGTTTTCCCCAAGGGGGTAGTTTTAATCAAATGCAATATATTTTCCTTCAAATGCTCTATGTCTATAAAAATGTAAGAAATGATATATTATGCTTTATTGTTTCATGTCAACATGATATCACCAAGGGTTATGCGCGAGCATGCACGAACCGAGTTTTCTATTATAACCATGTGAACTAAAATCAAGAATAAGACAAGTGATTATGACACGAATGATAAAGCCGAACTTTGGATCGGTCAAGGATAGGGTATATCCAAGGATTTGTCATATCTGGCTCACAAGAAAAGTAAGTACAAGGATGCTAATGTGTTTCGTTCCACCATAGTCCGGGCATTAGTAAAGCAAGTTAATTTGCTAATGTGCTCCATTCCATTATAATTCGGACATTAATAAAACAACTACAAGGATGCTAATGTGTTCCGTTCCACCATAGTCCGAGCATTAGTAAAGCAAGTTAATTTGCTAATGTGTTCCGTTCTATTATAGTTCGTGCATTAGTAAAGCAAGTACAATGATGCTAGTATGTTCCGTTCCACCATAGTCCGGGCACTAGTCAAGTCAAGATAAGATGCTAATGTGTTCCGTCCCGTTATAGTTCGGGCATTAGTAAAGCAAGACAAGATCCTAATATGTCCGTCCATTTCATAGTTCAGGTATTAGTTAATACAAGACAAGATCCTAGTATGTCCGTCCATTTCATAGTTCAGGTACTAGTTAATACAAGACAAGATCCTAGTATGTCCGTTCATTTTATAGTTCTCCTAGTATGTCCGTCAATTTCATAGTTCAGGTACTAATCAAATAAGATAAGTAAAATGAAGAATCTCATAAGATGTGGAAGGTACCCACAAGATGCATGAGACATATAAAGAACTCATCAGAATCATAAGATGCATAAGGAACTCACAAGGTAATTGAAATACGTTTTGGGTTAAAGCATGAACATAAAACATGATTTAAAATTTGATGTTCAAGATTTTATATTTGTTATATTGTCTTAGTTTTCGCACTTTGATTACGTATATGTGATGATGAACTATATTACGCATGACATATTATTGTTATTACTATTGTTAGCTAGTAGCATGTACTCGCTGATTATTCCATACTCAGTCGTAGTTATTGATGTCGGCAGGTACACCATACGATATATGTACTTCGAGTCATTGGATCGAGGCAGTTCATGGAAAGCAAAAGTTGTTCGAGATTGTCATCCAGATGTTAGGGGTCTTGACATGTGACCCTAGGGTTGGGTTGAGTGAGAAAGGCATGTACTTTGAGATTTTCTTTTGGGGAAATTTTCATGTGGGCGGGAGCTGGTAACTTAAGTGTGGGACCCTTTTGTACTTATTGTAGTTTTATTCAGTCATTGTTTATGTTAACACTTGGAAGAACATTTATATAGAAGAAATTTTCAGTTTCACTATTTGGTTTGCCTTGTATACTCCTTATAGGATGGTTTTAAGAATAAGTCATGTCGTCAAAGTATCATAACTCGTAGGTGGTATTTTGGGGTGTGACGTCGTAGACATTGAAGCATGGTGATATATTACGATCCCTAATTATATACGACCCTAGCTTTTCGATCCTTTATCACCTAAGAATTTTTGGAGAATTAGTTGAGTATGTAACAGACACATGTCAAGGATGATGGGGACGAGACACTCCTCGCGAATTATTACTCTTGTAATAAGTGATGTGGCAGTTTGTCCATTACCAAAGCTTGGTCGACCGTTTAAGTAGACATTTAAAAAAGTAGAAATGAAGAGAAAAAAGAGATTAATTTTCGGCCGGAGCTCACTTCACGGTGATGAAACGGAGCTCCCCTTTTTACGCACATTTGTAATTACTGAAAGTGGTAGGGGTTATTTTGAAACACACGTAATTTCAAAATTGCCATTGTGATAGTGTAAAAAGAGGAGCTCCGCTCAACACGTGCAGCAGAGCTCCTCTTGAAATTGAAGAAAAAATTGTAGTCGAAAGAAAAGAAGTTATTAGAGCATGTGACTGGTCACCCCGTTGCCCTTTCGAATCACAGCCAATGGCGATTGAACTCAGAGAGAGTTCAATTGCACCCATAAGTCAACATGTGTTCTTTTTAACCCCTTTTAACCATAGTTAAGATTCTTTAACCTTTAGGGTTTAATAATCTAACATTTTTTTTAGAAAAAAATATTTTTAAAAAATTTAACCTTAGTATTAATAATTTAAAAAATAATAATAATAATTTCTAAAAACAAAGATTAAATTATTGAACCCTAAGGATTAAGGAATCTTAAAGATGGATAATAGGAGTTAAAAGGGTCACGTGTTGACCTATGGATGCGACTGAACTCTCCCCGAGTTCAATCGTGATTCGCTATAATTCGATCTCCCCTGTTGCATACTGAAATGTTCAAGACTCTGTTTTCTTGAATGGGAATAAGGTCTCAAAATCATAATCTTTCATAAATTCTCACTTTGGATTCTCTACGTATTGTGTTGGTTATATGCTGTACTGGCACGTGTTCATTTCACCAATGGATTTTCTTTATTCCCGAGTTCACACTTGGGCAAGCTTCTTCAGCGTGCACGTGTAAGGGTCTATCATTGAGGAGGTGATAGCATGTATCTCGCATGTTTCGCGGGACGGTAAACGCACATCTCCCTAACTTACCATGTGTCCTCTTTGATATGAAGTAGTTATGGTTAAGATTCACTCACCTTCAGTGGTAAATAATTTAACATTGGTTTTTATAAAGAAAATTATTTTAAAAATTTAACAAGATGAATGAGTGAATCATAACCGAGGATTTTTTTTTAATTATTTTTCAAAAATTAAGGTTAGATTATTTAACCCTAAATATACGTGAATCTTAACCACGGTTACTTGATGTCAAAGAAGACACATGGCAAGTTGGGGAGGTAAGCATGTACCATCCTACGACACACATGAGATGCATGCTATCACCTCTTTTAGTGCCAGTACACGTTGACTGAATAGACTTGCCCAAGTGTGATATCTAGACATCTGCAGAGAAAATGTTGTTAAAGAGATTAATTTTGAGCTGGAGCTCTCCATCACGGTGTTGATGCGGAGCTCCATTTTTTTTACTATAAATGTAACATTTTTGTAATTATTGATGGAGGTTGGGGTAATTTTGCAACATCATAATTACACATTTACCACCGAATAGTGTAAAAAGAGGAGCTCTACACAACATGGTGATGCAGAGCTCCTCTTCATATTTAAACTGGTCGTTAAAAGATCTTTTTTTTTTTTTTTTTAATGATTGAAAACCCAAACAATAAAACCAACCACTACTCAAAACAAAACAATTACCCAACCCCTGATACTCTGGAGGCTAGAATCCTCCTACACAACTATGGTTGCAAGGGCACTCTTTCAAAGGAACCCCTGCCCCCTAGCGAAGACCCAAAAGCCGCTATTCAGTGCGCATAGGCATTAGCAGCCCACAGAGTATGGAGGATATTAAAATCTGGTTCCTCTCTCAACTCAACTTTGATGTCTTCGACGACAACCTGCACTTCCCAATGCACTTCATCACCACGTCGTGAATAGCATCCACTACAAAATTTAGGATCTTTAACAGCGTTTTTAAGTCGCCGTCAAAAATCCAAAAAACGCCGTTATAGTCAATCACGGCATTTTAAAGAAAACGCCGTTATTGCTCACATCGGGGAAGGTAAAGACGGCATTTATCTTAGCGGCATTTTCAAAATGCCGTTATATGTGTCTCAATCACGGCGTTTGAAAAATACCGCTATAGACTAACCTTTGACAGCTTTTCTAGAAATGCCGCCAAAGAGTTAACCTTTGACGGCGTTTCTACAAATGCCACTATAGACTAACCTTTGACGGCATTTCTATTAAAGGTTAACTCTTTGGCGGCATTTTTAGAAACGCTATCAAAGGTTAGTCTATAGCGGCATTTTTCAAACACTGTGTTGAAGGCGTTTCTAGAAATACCGCCAAAGAGTTAACCTTTGACGGCGTTTCTATTCTAAAATCGCCATTAAAGGTTAACTCTTTGGCGGCATTTTTAAAAACACCGTCAAAGGTTAGTCTATAGCAGCATTTTTCAAACGTCGTGATTGAGACGAACACCAATGACAGCGTTGACCAAACGCCGCGAATAGTCATGAAATAAAAAAAAAAAAAATTTATTTTTTCACAAATTTTTTTCCCCTGTTTTGTACCTGTACCTGTCAACAATTAAAATTTTTTTTCCTGTTCTGTACTTCAACAATATATAAAACAAACAAAACTATGCCTATAATGACATTATATATAAAAAGAAATTTTCTACATGAAAATCCACAATCAGTATAAAATAAATGCATCCAATCACACGTGCCCATCATAATGTAATAATACAATACACATGTCCATAAAAAAGTGTCAATAAATTGTAAATCTAACTATCTTCATCTCGCTGGTTCCCTCCCGCACCTATAAAACTCGACAGATGTGTGCTGCCTGCTCCCTCCTACAAAGACAATTAAATAAAATTATTTATTAGAATATTGAAATGATAAAAATTACAGATTTCATAATTAATATGCAAAGAAGAAAAAAAAACAAACAAGGTTCAATCAATAACATGCATGCAAATTTATCACTAACCGCACACCATACCAAATCCTAACCGGGCCACGGTTTTCGATGTCGTTTCTTCTAACACGTGTATTTTAACACAACCTAAGTGTGAGAATTGGTTTCGAATTAATCCGAGGTTGTTTGTCCGATTTGGATACCGAATAGGCCGAATTCTCAAGTTCTAAAGAATAGTTTGGCCTAAATCTACAACCGCTCATCAAATCCTAACTGGGCCTCAGTTTTCGATACCGTTTCTTCTAACGCGTGTATTTTAACACAACCTAAGTGTGGAAATTGGTTTCGAGTGAATCCGAGGTCGTTTGCCCAATTTGGGCACCGAGTATGCTGAATTCCCAAGTTAAAGAATAGTTTGGCCTAGACCTACAATCGTCCATCAAATCCTAACCGGGTCTCGGTTTTCGATGCCGTTTCTTCTAATAACGCATGTATTTTAACACAACCTTAGTATGAGAATTGGTTTCGAGTGAATCCGAGGTCGTTTGCCCGATTTGGGCACTGAGTAGATATTATCAATCGGGTTGAGTCTCTATTTATGTTAATTTTCAACATGTAAACAGAACTATAGTTAAAATGCACAATAATGACATCTGTCAAGCTCATCAAGAATTTTTGCTATGAATTGATTTTTTTTTAAAAGAACAAAACCAAATGTTTGAAGACTTCAAAAGAAAAATTATTTGACAAATGGAAAAGGTCTCCAAATAAAGTGTTATATGATAGAGGATTGCAATCATGGAAATAGAAGGTAAGAACAATTCAGACAAGTACCATTAAAGAAAAAAGAACAAAAGCAAATAAGAAATAAGTAATAAGATAATGAAGTATTATAAGTCATAAACAATAAAGAGGTTGTGCCTTTCTATCATTGCCATGCCATATAAGTATTATAAGATAATAAAGTATTATAAGCTTCAGATTCTTGGGTGTTCTTACTTGTTTCTGGTTTTACTTAATTACAGGGTTTGTTATGCCCATTGAGTTAGACAAGTTATATGAAGTATTATATCCTAAATGAACCTGAAGCTTTGAATGGGCCCATTGGTCTCACCGAGTGATGAAATTCTGAAAATTTTACTGGAGATTCCTCAATTCATTCTAAGCATGTGAGATTAAACTTTGATCAAGTTTAAACTCCATGTGGGTTAGGTTGGTTTCTAGTGTATGCTTTTTTAAACTCTAACACCCTTGTGGGTTAGGTTGGTTTGCTACTGAGAATGAAATTTGTACAATCAGGCAGGTTCAAAGGAAAAAAGTAAAACAAGACTTCAAGGTTACACAATCAACATAGAGGACTTTCCATTCGAGATATTGGCCAAGTTCAACTGAGATATCAACAAAAGAAGGAATGCATAAATGGTCAGGGAGTCCTTAAAATATAATAACAAAAGCCCCATGTGAAGATAATATAAGAGAAAGCCGGTCCTAATCCACAAGTACAGTTTAAGTCAGTCCCAACTTGTATATAAATAGATGGAGAAAATGTGATCGCTAATAGACATGGTCATCGAATCTAGAGTCTAAAGAGTGGAGCTTTAGATTTTGGTGTACATGAAGAAGTTGTATATAACTTTACAGTTCATAAACAAGTTGAATCCATTTATTAGCCATTTGGAAAGCTACCAAAGCCTCCATTGAGGAAACTTGCATTGTGCTGATGATGTTGCCTATAAACTTTATCCACCCTACTCTGTATAAATTATGATAGTAAATACCTACAACTATGACCATTCTCGGTAGCTATATATGTCAACTTCCTAATTCCAAGTTTGTTGTTCATTTGAAATCTAAGCTCTGTTTGTAAGAGTTCCTTCATTATACAAGAACTATTTCATCAGTCTTCAGGCGTCCAGAGATCTGAACATGTGTATAACAACCCATGAACCAATTTACTTTTTATTTAGTCATTGCACCTATTCATAAAAAATTGCAAATCAAAAAAGTTAGGAAAGCAATAGACCAAACGGTTCTAATTACAGTTGAACAGAAGAAACGAGTAAGCACTCACAGATCCATCTGGGTTTGGGAAGACCTTAAAGCAAGTTTACTTCAAATATTTTCTCAATATCTCTTCACTGTCTAGTTTGCGTTACAATTTGGTTTAAAGAAAACATGTTAAATTAGATAAGGATACAATAATTATATAAATTAATTAATTCAAATAAATAAAGGAGAGAGAGATAGAGTGGGAGAAAGAAGAAAGTTTTAAACACATTGAAACTCACAATAGTTCTGCCATATGGATCTCTTTTTCTATTTGGGGTTTTGGATTTTTTTCATGAAAACCTCTTTTAAGCTTGGAAGTAGGAGATCACTTTAAGATGACTATTTTTTCTTTAAGATTATCGGAGCTCTGTTCTTAAGCCAGATGTGAGATATTTGTATTATTAAAAAGGTACAGAGACATGAAATGAATCCAATAGGAATATTAGAACTCTGTTTCTCCCTTCATCCCCTAGTATACTTTATGTAATTTATTTCTTGTTTTTATCTTATTTTTTGGATTCACTAGAGAGAGAGAGAAAATTACCGGAGAGCACAAGGGAGCCAGAGTAGCGCAGGAGGAGAAGGTGGCTGGAGCAGGCGAGTACGAGCTAGAGCAGCGCAGCTGGAGCAGGTGGCCGGAGCTGGGACCACGGAGCAGGGGAGCACGAGCCGGAGGTGGAGCAGGGGAGCAGGAGAAGTTGGCCGGAGCTGGAAGCATGAACCAGGGGAGCCGAAGTAGAGAGCAGGAGGAGGAGAGGAAGGGAAAAACTAGAGGGAAAAAGAAGAGGGAAAGGCTTGGGCCCTAAATCCCCAAATGCGGGGCTTTTCGCGGCATTTTTTAAAAAACGCCGTGAAAGGCTCATGACTTCCGCGGCACTTTTTGAAAAAATGCTATTATAGAGTCCCCCAACTACGGTACTTTTTGAAAAAACACCGTGATAGAGTCTCCCAATTACGGTATTTTTTTCATAAAACGCCGTAATAAAGTGCTCCCGCCATCTAATCGACGACGTTTCTATGAAAACGCAGTGTTTTAACGTCTTTCGATGCATTTTTAATTTAGACGCCGTTAAAATATTGCCGCTAAATGCCTATATTTTTGTAGTGTATCCCCCAAGATCTTAGCATCAGACATAAACAGGTCCTTCTTCCAACCACCAAAACGAGCCCATCCCAGGCCCCTACTCATGGCAGTTGCTTCAATTACAAGTGGAGAACCGCCCCGAAGAGCTTGGACAAAGCCACCCAAAATCCGGCCACGATGATCACGAGCAAGGCCCCCAATCCCGGCTACCCGCCCATGATCTACCGACGAGCTATCCACATTTACCTTTATCCAATGAAAGGGTGGGGGGGACCACATACTTGGCCTTGAGGAGAGCTGAGGTGAAGGGGAAACTACTACATCCATCACGGAGAGAGAATCAGGAGAATATTATTCCACTAAGCCGTCGGCCTGAAGGATTGAACGGTGAGGATCTAATGGAATCCCCCGAAAAAGTCTAGAGTTTCACGCCTTCCAAATACTTCATGCTATAGAAGCCACTGAACTAAACAACCAGATCTTCCTCTCACGGGCCATAGAGCATCCAAACCAAGAAGACCACCAATCCCCAAACCTATTAAAGGACCCCAAACTGGATCGAATACCCAATCGAGACCCCAGCCATGTGTACCTTGCATGCTCGCAATTCAGTAACATATGTAAGATCGACTACTCGCCAAAACCACAGAGAGGACAGATGTTAACTCCTGAATAAAAGTTAAAGTTCTAATATGAGTTCGGAGCACTACTTCCTTTTTTATTAAGGCTTTTATAATTATGAGAATATAAGGCAGTTCTGTCTTTTCTCATAATTAGAGAACTGCCAACAAAGATTGCATTGAAATAGGGAGCTCCGCTCATATTAAAGCCGAGTAAGGTTTTAAAATTTTGAAATTTGCAGAGATTTCGGTCGATCAACCCAAACCAAAATCCTGAAAAATTGTGGGATTTTGGCGAAATTTCGAAATCCGAATATTTATATATATATATATGTTAAAAATAATATTTTATTAAAATATTATATATTTATATAAATGTTATTATTTAATTTTTAAAATTAACATATAAATTTTTTGAAATTTCAATAAAAATATTAAAATATTTCGGAATTTTAATTAAAAATTTTATTTAAAAATAAATTTTCGAAATATCGCCGAAATTCTGAAATCTTCGAAATCTAACATTTGACCCAAAATTTTAGCCGAATTCTATTTTCCGAAATTCACTATGTATCGATATCGTTGGAGTTGGACGAAACCGAAAATTTGAAAATTTTCGCTAAAATTTAAAACCTTGAAACCAAGTCCCTCCTAGGCTCCTACCGGCATGGGATTGTCTTTAGCAAAAGCTAGAAAAATGGTCTCTTGTTCCACACATCATGGGACATCGGGCGATAAAAAGGGGTGAGATATCAAGTAGGGAGAATTCTAAAACATAAGGAGAAAAAGAATTGACTTCTTCCCCTTTTTATCGCCACATGACGGATGATGTGTGGGAAGCCAGAGACTATTTTTTGGTATTTATCATAGTAATCCAATGTCGCTCCTACCCACTACTGGATGAACCAAAGAGGTGTTTAATGACCTCACTCTCAACTTTTCAATGAGATTTCAGACATTTTGGCCATGATTGAAGTATTGGGATTTGCCTGAATAAAAGAAGAACTTTTGAGGAAAATTTTTTTGTTTGCAATGAAGAACCAAACACGAGGAAAGGCAGTTTAGAACAACCTCTCTCTTCTACAATTTGCAGAAGAAGGTTGGGGGGGGGGGGGAAATAATAGTGTTTGGAGAATAGGAAGTTGAGAGACCCAATTTTGTATTCTCTAAACACTATTATTTGAAGATATGATGATTTGACCATTAATTCTTACATAATCAATTTTATCATAATTGATTTTTTGCTAATAAGATCCAATCCAAACGCCACCATGTTTTAATATTGATTTATGGTAAGAAGTTATTAGGGCATCTGACCTTAGTTTTTAAAAGAAGAAAAAGTTTAATTTAAAGGCTAAAATTATTAATCAGAGTTAAAGATAAGTTAAACAGGCTTTTGAATTGTAAGCGGACTCGTTGAGAATATCACGAGTCTTAGAATTATTAGTTGTTTCAACGGGTCGAGTTCGGGCCTAAAAGCATCTTGTAAACGGTTCGAGCCGGGTGTATTAAAAAATTACAAAAATAAGGCCAGCGAGATCCATTAGAAGTAAATTGGTGGACATTAGAAACCGAGTCTCCTCTACATCAAACAAAGACGTGTTTAATGACATCACTCTCAATATTTCAAACAGAGTGAGAACTGACCTTCGACTTTGACAAGGTGTTAATTCTCAAAATGACCACTATACCCCTCATGTATTTCTTTTTCTTTTTTATTGACACTAACTGGTGGCACGTGTGATGCACCTGAGAACAAGGGAAAAGAGTTAACCACAAGTTAATAGGAGTTAAAAGGGACACGTCATCCGTGAGTGTGATTGAACTTGCTAGTGGCACGTGAGAGCGAGGGAAAGGAGTTAACCACAGTTAATAGGAGCTAAAAGGGACACGTGTTAACCCACGGGTGCAATTGAACTCTCCTTGAGTTCAATTGCGATTTGCTGTGATTCTAAATAGATGAGCAAGGGGTAGTTTGGAAATTAAATCAAAGGCAATGGATAGTTTGGGTTTTAAAGCAAAACATTAAATCAAAATTTTGTTTTTATTTAGGGGTAGTGTGGGAATTTCGAAAAAATCATCTACGCCAGCCTCTCCCATTATAATAGTGAAGATATACATTTGTAGAGTTGGATCATATTCGGCATCAGATTACCTCTAGGCTAGGAAGCACGGGTACGGCGATACTTAGATACGGCGATATGATACGAGTACGGCAATACGACCAAAATTATGCAGTTAAGTTTTACTTTAGAGTGTCGTATCCGATACGACGATACAGGTACATTTCCATTTCCAAAGTATCCGTGCTTCCTATCCTCTAGGAGATGTCCGTGATTCATACTTTGGCACCACTCTTGGCATGATGGTGCGAAGACATTTAATTAGGAGAGAGATAGCATGTACTGCACATTCCACTAAGTGGTACATGCACACCTCCCAAGCTCACCACATGTCCTCTTTTATATTTATTAAATGTGGTTAAGATTCACTCATTCCTAGGATTAAATAATCTAACCTTAGTGTTTAGTAAAAAAAATTAAAAAATTAACCTGGTTTTGATCTAAAAAACCAAAGCGGGAGCGGGTAGTGGGAGTGAGAGGGGGAGGGGGGAGCCGGAGCGAGAGTGTCATATTTTAATTTAGAATAGGGTCGAGAGCTTCTCCGAAACGCCCATATATATATATATATATATATATATTTTAGGATTTCTTTATTTATTTTTATAATTTTAATTCATAAGTAGAAATTAGAGAGAAGAAAGTCTAGAGTCTAGTGAGGGAGAGAGAAGAGGTTCCCACTTAAAATTACCGTCAACCTAAACAGCCAAACCAAACTAAATGCTTGGAATATGATAAAAGAGCATAGAAAATATTAAACTTAAAAGTGTTACAAGTTAAAACACTTAAAGTACTGAGTTATTGACCGAAAATAAGTCTTGGAAGCAGGGGTAAATACAAAGCCAAGAATTTATTGTCTAGGGAAAAAAAATTTGAAGACTAATTCATTCATATATTTTGTACATATCCTACATGTATTGTTTCTCATTGTTTATGGAGCACTTGTTTCATTATCTTATTACTTTGTCCTATTATATATTATAATATAATTTTTTTGAAAAATGAAGGGAGTAGTTGCCTCATTGTCCAATGACTATACCATATTAAATAATTAAACAAAATAGTTAAAAGATATTTTTTTTGAAAATTCAATGGTTATAGGCTTGAAGTTGAGATTGTAGGGCGTGTGTGTGTCTTGTGGGTGTGTGTTGAGTGTGTTTAGTTAGTTCAAATATATCAAAAAAAAAATGGACAACTAACCCGACTAATCCTCTATGATTATAACCAAACTCCTTGGAGTCCGGTTATAACACAAAAGTCTTTTAACTTTTGTTAACAACTTTAACCTTTTGAGTTAATTTTTTGTGAAACCAAGGTTAGGTGGTTGAACCTTAAGAGTTAGTTAATCTTATCTAAGTCAAGAGGTATTAAAAGGGACACGTGTTGACTTGTGGGTTGTAATCGACTCCAGGAGTCCGGTTATAACAATAGAGGATTGTAAATCCTTAGTAAACTATATTTTTTAAAAAAAAATTCAAAAGTTGAGGGAGTACCCACCTGAGATCAAATCACAACCAATCACAATTGTACTTGGGGAGAGTTCAATCACACCCACATGCCAACATGTGTCCCTTTTAACCCGTATTAACTGTGGTTAAGATTTACTAACCCTTTGGGTTCAACAATATAACCTTAATTTTTTTTTAAAATATTAAACTCTAGTTAAGGTTTTCTAACCCTTAGGATTAATAATGTTTTTAAAAAACTAAAATTATATTGTTGAACCCCAAAGATTAGTGAATATTAACCACAATTAATAGGGGTTAAAAGGAGACATGTTGGTCTGTGGGTGCATTTGAACTCTCCTCGAGTTCAATCGCAATTGGTTGTGATTGGTTCTCCATGCACCTCCATGCCCCATGCTACCATATGGATAGACATACAAAAAAAATTTATCGCCCTAGGGTAAATATGAGATTTTACACAAAAGATAACAAAACCCACACATTTCATCTTCCTCAAAGCATCGGTAGATGAAGAACTTCCGACATCAACGCTGTTACACCAATGCTTTTGTTACAGTAAATCTTAGCTCTCTCGTCACAGTTATAGCTGTGCTCCACTAATTTCACAACAGCGAGGAGTAGTGTTGCAGACTATTTGGGTTACTAAGGTTTTGATTTCATTCATTCATGTGGTTAGTTTTTTAAATACTTTTTTTTCTTCTAAAAATCAAGGTTAGAACCCTAACTATGGTTTATAAGGGTTGTTTATAAGGGTTGTGGGTGCGATTGAAGTCTCCCAGAATTCAATCATAATTGGCTGTGATTCGATCTCAAAAAGGAATGAGTGATAGGCGTACCTAGAAATTCTATTTGGGGACCAACGAGGTCCAGCCTTAGTTTACATTCATTTCAAAGTTACTATTTTCCAAAAGGAAGAATGGGCCAAGTCAGAAAATTTTCAGTAGATTCAAAAACAGAGAAGGGTGTTTACATAGATTTTCAAAGTTAACTATTTTCCAAAAGGAATGGGTCAAGTCCGAAAATTTTCAGTAAATCCAAAAACAGAGAAGGGTGTTTACATAGATTTCAAAGTTTAACTATTTTCCAAAAGGAATGGCCAAGTCAGAAAATTTTCAGTAAATCCAAAAACAGAGAAGGGTGTTTTCGTAAAAGAATTATCCGTTCATAGCGATGAAAACAAACAGAAGGAAACAGGAAAGTGATGGAAACGAAACATCACCAAAATCACACTTTTCTTTTCTTCCATGGGTTGATGATTCAACGCCTGACAAGCTTCTATGAAAGTGGAGAGGCATCCATGTCCTCTCCTTCTTCGAACCCCTTTCAGACTCTCTTATTTAACTCTCCTCTCATTCCCAAATACATCCCAATTCACTTCTCTCTCGAGAACAAATCCCAAGAATTTCCAATGGCGGAACAAAAGACAGTCGATTTTGAAGATTTCTTGCCGACGATGGCCGATAAGTTGGGCGGCGAGGGTTTGATCGGGGAGCTCTGTAATGGGTTTCAGTTGTTGATGGACGGTGATAAAGGACTCATCACGTTCGAGAGCCTAAAGAGAAACGCTGTTCTTCTGGGGTTGCAGGACTTGAGAGACGACGAGCTATTGAGTATGTTGAGAGAAGGGGATATGGATGGTGATGGGGCTCTTAATCAGATGGAATTTTGTGTTCTTATGTTCAGATTAAGTCCTGATTTGATGGAGGAGTCGCAGTCGTGTTTGGAAGAAGCTCTGCAACAGGAACTCAAGGATTGACTGGGTCTTTTATTTTTGTACTTTAATTTCCCAGTTGTTCTTTTTATTTTCCTTATTCCTGATGTTGGGATACGAAAGAAATACAGGAAAAGAAAGATAAAATTGCCCGGTATTTGATTTGAGGATTTGATTACCCTTTTAGAAATAATAATTTGAGTTGATTTAACTTTTGAGAATATTACTCTGAAAATCTATCAAATACCCTTTTTCTATTTTATTTTCTCTTACCCGAGCATGTTGTACCATATAAGTTCCTTGGCGCCTCAAACGGTTGGTACCCGTTTTGAGGAGCTCTAGGGTGAAGCTTACATGAGCTGCATGTGTGTGGTATGTGTGTGTTTGCTTAGGTGGTGTGAGTATTCCATTGTCTTTGCCTTCGGTCATTGCTTTGTGGTATGATTGAGTTTACCCAAAAAAAAATATATATTTTATTTTCTTTCTGTCTATTCTAATTGATAGGAGCAGATTCTCTTTTATGGGAAGACTTATCGAGATTAATGGAAACAATATATAGCGTAATATTTATATCACAAATTCACAATTCTTTTGTTTTTGTTTTTGGGTTCGAGATATATGTTTAGGCTGCAATGCCTGTTGTTAATGGGCGGGTGAAGAGTATATACAAACTCCTATCCTCTCGGGAATGAAACCCCATACCTCCCCCTAAAGCGGAGATAGACTATCACTACGACAAAGCCGAGGTGTATCACAAATTCACAAATTCAAAAATTCACAATCACCATGCTTGACCCGTTTATTTATCTGGTCTTATAATAAATGGTCCGTCCCAAGCGAACAGTCAGATAGGCCTAGAAGCCAATTGTCTGTCTAATGTATATACACTTTCCAAACCAATGTTAACTATGTTATCTAATTCTTCGGTTCACTCAATTTGAATTCGGGTTCGTCGACTACTCTAGAATGAACCGTGGTAGGATAAATTAATTCGTTTTTCAGTTGGCTTAGGATCTTTAATTTGGTTTGCTTATTTAAGCATGTAAACCAAATATATACTAGTGGGTGGCACATGCGATGCACGTGAGAGCGAGGGGAAGGAGTTAACGACATCCGATTGAACTCACTAATGGCATATGCGATGCAGGTGAGAGCGAGGAAAATGAGTTAACCACAATTAATAGGAATTAAAAGGGGTAAGTGTTAACCCATGGGTGTGATTGAACTCTCCTTGAGGTCAAACATGATTGGTTGTGATTCTAAATAAATAGATGGCAAGGGGTAGTTTAGGAATTAAAGTAAAACATTAAATCAAAGGCAAGGGTAGTTTGGGAATTAAAGTAAAATATTAAATTAATTTTTTGTTTTTATATAAGGGTAATTTGAGAATTTCTGAAAAATCATCTATGCATGCCTCTAGCTTTATAATAGTATATATATATATATATAAGTGCAAATAAATATATTATAAGTTAAAGCAATGTTATGTCCACTTTCCGGTCATCCACTCTCTCCTACTTTTATACAAGAAAGCAAAATACTATTACACTTTTTTGTGAGTCCCAACAGTTTCGTTTTGTTTAGAATAAGTAAAAACAACCGGATAGTAGATGGCCGAAAAGTGGACGTAGAATTGCTCTATAAATTATTGTTTTGAAAATTCATAAAAATGTATTTTTATGAACAGTTAAAGAACCTAAAAGAAAATTTGTTGAATCCAAAATATAAATTTGTCGAAGTCAAAGAAAAATATCATTAAACTCGAATAAAAATTTAGCGAATGAAGACTGTTTGAAAGGATAGTGTGGTTTGATCAATTTCATGAACCAAGCCGAATCAAACCGCAAATTAGATCAGATTCGCTCTGATTTGTGGTTTGCTATAGTAGTAGACAGTGAACATGGCAACCCTATTCCAAACCACCATAGCAAAGATATGAATTTAATACAATTTTATATTAGAAAAAAATATTTCAAAAGAGGCTAATAAAATGTGAAAGCCAAAAAAAATACTTTTGAGTGAACAGCTCAAGTTTAATACAATTTTATTTTGGTTTTCAGGTTTAATACAATCTTTACTCATAAATGAATTTAACGAAAATATGCACATTTGTGTACTCGGGGAAAAAATGGAGTATTTCAGCAGAAATTCTAAAACTTCAACATAAATCATGCCATCTGATGTATGCATAATTTCGATTTCAGTGGGGAGTCCGGAATTGAAATTTTGTAAATTTATGGAAGAATATTAACTTTTACTTTTGTTGTCAAGAATAACGTGAAACTCTCAACCTAATTTTAGACAATTTTTCTTTTGCCAACACCCTCATCAAATGGTGATTAAGGCCCAAGGGCTTCTAGGGAGGCAAATGTAGTAATTTCCAGTACCAAAATGATAGATTTACTACACTCCCTCAATTCCTCCAATGGTAAGGTATGGAACCAAATCATATGTGGTCTTTCCTATGATTTGGGTGTTTGATGATGAGGATCTCTTGTAAAATTGTTAAATCAGTTCAACAAATTTGATCCTAACCTTCAAACACTCGTGATCACATGGAAGAACCCAGATGATTTCCTTGAGGAAGGTGTGGCCTTTCTTTTCTTTTCTTTTTTTTTGTGAAAAAAGGGTGTGGCCTTTCTTATGATGGAGGTCATGGAATCTATTTTCAGTGGATAATGTCTGACAAGAGTTTCACAATCTGTTAGTATCCACTAACTCATGATTGTTACTAACCATATGTAAATAATAACATCATCAAAAAGAAAAATGTAGATTTACATAACTGAAGCGAAAAAGTTGGATTAGAAGGATAGCCTTACTTGCAGGGTAGACCAAAGAAGTCGACTTCAAGGCTTCAACGAATTCACCCCAACTTTCACGTTTCTTCTTTATGAAAAGATATGAGCCCCACTCACTCCTTAACTTTGTTCGATCCTCTCGTCTCACCTTTCTTTTACTCCGCCCCACCAGTCCTCTCACTCTTCTCATTTCTTTATTTTTTTTTTCTAATTTGAAAAGTATTTAATAGATGGAAAATGATCACCTCTTGGGTCGGTGACGCGAGGAGGCTATAATATTATCTTGAGAACTAGAGTCTCAAATCGTGGCATCTCAGCTCCCATTTTCTTACCATGTGTCTCCCAGTTAATTTTCTTTAACCATGGTTAAGATCCACTCACCCTTATCACCCTTATGCTGTGTTTGGTTGTTGAGAAAATATGTAAAAATATAAAAAAGAAAAGAAAATTCTAGACTTGTAATACGATTTTTAGTTGTGTTTTGCCCAATTTTTTTTTTTTTTTTTTTTTTCATGTTTTCACTTATTTTCTCGGCAACCAAACATAGGGTTAGGATTTACCTTCTATCCTCAGTTTTTTTTTAAAAGACTAGTTAAAAAAATATTAACCCTAGTTCATGGGAGTTGAAAGGGCAGTATTGTGAGAGAAAGAGAACAATGATTCGCTACTCAGCCGTGGAGTAAACTATTGTTTTTTTTAATTTTTTTTTTTTTTTTCTAAAAACTAATGTTTGATTATTAAACACTAATCATTAAGAAATCTTAATCATGGTCTATAGAGTTTAAAAGGACACGAATGAACATGTGGGTGCAATTGGATTCTCCCTGAGTATCACGGCCTCAGATAATGTGTGGCTGTGTTCGACAAGAAGTTAGAGAAGTTTCATAGCCTCATGATTTTGACTTCTCCGAACATTATATGACATGTGGTAAATGAAATAACTTCTCTCCTTTTTCCAATCACTGTGTCCCACACATTATGGTAGCTCGAGATTACCTTTCTGGCATCTCCCAAGAGAATCCGAGGATGAGTATCACATATGACGCCTCGGATTCTCTAGCGAAGCCAAAAAGGGCTTGTCTTAGGATTCCATAAAATAGGGGACAAGTGGCCCATGATTTTGGCTTCTCCACACATAATAAGATATGTGGCGATAAGTCAGTAAGAACAAGGGAGAGGGATATCAAATGGGGAGAAATAAAAATCATGGAAAGAAAATGGAATGACTTCTCCCCATTTTTTATGCCAACTGTCGCACAATGTATGGAACCGACCCGAGAGCCCTATCGGATTTCGCTAGAGACAATCCGAGGCCCACATATAATCACTTTTCCGGAAGAAAAAAAAAAGGTCATTTTCAGTTTATTCCGGCAAGCTACCGATAAAACCCACTAAATTAAATAAAAACGAAATTAAATAAAATACAAAAGTAGGATAAGTCTCAAATAGCCTTGCCGGTTTGTCCAACTTTCAGTAATGTCACTCAAAATACAAGAGCATTTCAGTAAATCCATCTACCCTTCTCCCAATTTGACAACCCATAAACAGATGGAGGAGAAGACTAAACAGACGAAAGTAGGGAAACTCCAAAATAAACAGTAAAACCTTTCCAGAGAGAGAGAGAGAGCGAGTTGAGAATGGCGACTCAGTTTCCCGACGAATTCAAGTGTCCGATTTCGTTAGAGATAATGTCCGACCCGGTTATCCTCTCGTCCGGACACACCTTCGACCGATCTTCGATCCAACGGTGGTTAGACTCCGGTCATCGAACCTGCCCAATCACCAAACTGCCCCTCCCTCAACACCCGTCTCTCATCCCCAACCACGCCCTCAGAAGCCTCATTTCCAACTTTACCCTCCCTTCTTCTCCAAAACCACAATCCTACCCAGAACCCCAATCCCTAATCGCCAATCTCACCTCCCCATCTTCTCTTACGTGCTGTAAAATCGACTCCCTCAACCAACTCAACCGACTCGCTAAACGGAACCCCGTTTTCCGTCACAGATTAACGGAGTCTGGTGCCGTTGCTGTCGTTCTCAGCTGTGTTGACTCGGACGATTCAAGACTCCAAGAAAAGGCGCTTTCGCTTCTGTTGAATCTCAGTTTGGATGACGATAACAAGGTGGGTTTGGTGGCAGAAGGCGCAATTGGGCTCGTCGTTGCTGCATTGCAAGGCGGGACCCCTGATTGCCGGGCAGTAGCAGCGACCATGCTGACGAGCCTGGCAGTGGTGGAGGTGAATAAGGGGACAATTGGTGCATACCCATTTGCAATTACAGCTTTGGTTTCGCTCCTTCGGGACGGGAAAGGAAGGGAAAAGAAAGAAGCGGCAACGGCGCTTTTTGTGCTGTGCTCGTTCCCGGAGAATAAGAAGAGAGCTGTGGAATGTGGGGCCGTTCCGATATTGATGGAAATGGCGGATTCTGAGGTGGAGAGAGCGGTAGAGGTTCTGGGTTTGCTGGCCAAATGCAGGGAAGGGAGAGAAGAGATGGGGAGGTTTGATGGGTGTGTTGGGATTTTGGTTAGGGTTTTGAGGAATGGAAGTTCACGGGTTGTGCAGTACGCGATTTCTACGCTGTGTTGGCTTTGCTGTTGCAGTGAAGAAATGTGTTTGGTCGCTAGAAGAGAAGGGGTTATGGAGATTGGTTTGGGGTTGATGGCTGATGATAATGAAAAGGTTAGGAGAAATGCCTCCTGTTTGATTCAAGCTCTGCAGAGGTGCCAGTTGAGGGATTGATTTCTATTGGGTATTTTCTTGGGGGGATAGATGATGATTCTTCTTCTTATTCTCTGGGCTTTTTCTTGATATCCAAACATCTGTTACCCATGTAATATTTTAGACAAAATTTCAAATGTCTCTTAATTAAACTGTAAAATGCTTGGGGTTATTGAATCGTAACAAGAAAAAAATAAAGGTTCTATATTAGTTTAAGTATTGGAAAGGGGGAGCTCCACAATGCCTGATCACCAGTACTGAGGGGTTGAATCTCCAAACTTCAGCATAGAAATGGCCTGCAATCCACAGGAAGAAAAATAAATTAGGGACTTTGGAGACTACTTACATATAGACTTCTTATATTTTAAGAGAGTTATTTGTCTATGATTTAACGTAATTTAAGAAAGCTTTGTAACAAAGATGAGGTACTTATCTTTCATGCAGGGGCAGAGTCAAGGGGGGCCTGGGGGCACCTGCCCCACACAAACCTTTTTTTCTCAAAAATTATTTGTATATAGGCATGGCATGGGGCATGAATGTGGCCTGTGGTTGCTCCCCTTAGCTTTTTTTTTAAATATAGTCAACTAAACCACAGGTCAGTATATTCCCTTTTTAATACCTCTTAATTGTGATTAAGATTCATTAACCTTTATGGTTTAATCACCTAACCTTGATTTTTAAAAGAAAAAAATTATTAACTACTAAAGGTTAAAATTGTTAATTAGAATTAAAATGCTTTTGTGTTGTAACCGGATTCCAAAGAGTCTAGTTAGAGGATTAATCATGGGAGAAAGCATTGTAAATAGGTCCTACCCTTTTAACGCATTGTAACTATTCGTTTTCCACTTTAACTCTTCTACTACCTACCTTGGTATTTCATGAAGGGGAATGCAAGATCAACTTTCTTTCAAATTCATTTTTTTATGGGCCAAACATGTGTTATTATCTTCCATTAAGAGAATGACACATGTTTTCCACTAACACTTTCTCCAACAAAAATGAGAGTAAGTTTAAAAAAAGTGTTGCTAGCATTATCCTTTCATCAATGTTTGCATGTCTATGCAAGAGCTTCAATGCTCAAGTTAACATCTGGCGGTACTGTAACCGACACACACACACAAAAAAGAACAAAAGAAAAAAAAAAAAGGTTTTCAGCAATTTTATAAAATGAGAATAAAAATTAGGTATATGCAGAAACCAATAACTTTTCTTAGGCTCTTCAAGCCTTCAAAGCATCTCTCTAGCATGATCCAAATGGGCTTTATCTAAAACCCAAGCGACACTTCTCCATTCACCAATTCTAAATTTAAGCATACGCTCTAAGCTGGAAGCCCATTGGAAAGCAATTTGTAAATATATATTTCATTATCATATGGTTTTCGGTGGTGGGAAGATTGTTAGAAGTTATTCATTGTCGGCGGCACTTTTAAATATACAGCATCATTTCATGGATAGGTGTCCAAATCTTTAGTGAGTGACCATCATCTCCACGCCTGCATTAACGAACTTGAGATTCCTTTAACCAAAAAACCTGGATATTGGTGATTTTGTCTATGTTTTATTTGTGTGCTTTATAAATAAAAAAAAAGAAGGATTTTCTTTCTCTAAAATTTATATTGGCATTGACCTATGCTTGACAATTTGAAGTTTTTTTTTGGTTTTAGGTTTTTTTGCTTATGAATTGTTTTTCCTTGACAGTGGGATACTTTTTTTTGGGTGCTGTTAGTGGCACCTCACTTTTTGATGACTATACCCCCACTAGTAAAAATTACTTACTGGGTATCATTAAAATCTTAAAATTACTTGTATACTCCAAAAATTAAGAAATAACTATAAAATTTATAACTATACATCAATCACAATTTTAGACATTACCTACAAAGACATACTAAAATTGAATGAGTAAAACAATCATATTTAAACTCCTTCTGCTAAATCAAATCATATCCATGATTCAATCTCTATAGTTGAAAATTGGAGCCAAATCCTCTATGGAGTTTGGTTATGCCACTAAGGTCATCACGTGTCCCTTTAGACACCTCTTAATTGTGGTTAAGATTCACTCACCTATTCTTGGTTTTTTTTTAAAATATTAATTTTTTTACCGTAAATTAGGAAAAAATTTTAATATTTTTTTATATTTTTTTTCTAAAAACCAATGATAGGTGAATGAACCCTAGGGGTGGAATCTTAACCATAGTTAAGAGATGTCAAATGGGACATGTAGTGACCTCAACGGTGTAACGGACTCTCCCGAGTCCGATTATAACCATAGAGGATTTGAATCCTTGAATATTTTAGCATAACAAATCATCGAGCATGCCTGGGACGATCCGGAGGAGGTTGCTTCCATGGTTGATATGTGAGCCTCTCTCCAGTCTCTTTTAATTACAAATGGCTAATTGGAGCAAAATAAAGCAAAAAATTGTCATTGTAGTCTAGGACTAGGAAAGACCATTAGTATGCTCACACAAAACAATGTCAGATTGTTATGCTAGCATTATAATGTCAGATTTACAGGTTTTTAAATAATTAAAAATGGATGTGATTCATATAAATTATAAAAAAAAAGGATATAATGTTTTTGAGAACTGTACACTATTCTTATCTCATTTGTGAGCATGCCAATGGTGATCATTGTTTCAGTATTTTGTTTGCTATAAAGACCATTGTTACGGAGATATTTCATAATAGAAATCCACATGTTTTCTTTTCTTGGAGAATGTGGGAATCTTGCCCAAGCAAGATGAAGACGTGAGCAGGAAGAAAGAACATCTGCAAAGAGGAAGAAGGAGAAGGGCGCAGTGGGGTGCAGTGATTAAATTTAGGGAAACTGAAAGAGTAAAATAAAAAATAAGGTGTAGTCATAAAAAAAGTGGAGTGTGCCTAACACCACCTTTTTTTTTGGTTGAATTCTTACGTGTTAGTCTATAGGTATCCACCATAGGTCTCTTTAGTGATTTTAATGATAACACAATAATAGAATGAGATTTGAGTTACTAATATTTCAATTGAGTTTATATGAAATCAGTTTATGAAGAGCATTAACAAACCATTCAAGGTGAAAAAGTATGAAAAAGACACTATCCATGAAGAAAGATTTATCATCAAGTCAAAGCAAGTTATTGATCAAGTTTGGATCATAATGAAGATATTTAAAGATCATGTCCAAGTTCAAGTCATAAAGATGAAGAAAGAAGAAGAAGGAAGACCATGAAGCTAATAAAGATGAAATGAAGTCAAGATCAAGATTGAATATCATTATAAGACCCAATTGAATATCATTATAAGACTCTAAGACATCATAAGGAATGGTGAAAATCATTAAAAAAAATATTAAAAAATTTGACCAAGGTAATCATTCCCATCATTAAAGTTAAGAAAAATATATTTCAAGATTTTGAGCAAAAAGTTGCTCTATCCAATTGATTATATGGGGTTATTCAGACGACTAGATAAGTAAAAAATTTTAGTGTCTTCGAAAAGACACTATTGTCTTTTAAACGACATTGTTGTCTTTTAAATGATACTGTTGTTTTTTCCAGTCGAGACTAAATGAAGCATCCAGTCAACTGGATGGCACGGGATAAGATTTTTTTCTCTATAACAATTAGTTTTATAAGACTCTTTTTGCATTTAATACTACTTTAACGGTCATGAAATTTCTTGGGATATAAAATTGAATGATTTATGAACAAAAACAAGAACTTCAATACTTCCAATCATTCAATTAATCACTCTAAAGCTTAGATTTCAAAATCCATAGAGTTGAACCTAGAAATCTAAAAAGAGCCACTCTTGAGCTATTCAATCTTATTATTTGAGAGAATCCTGGAGAGTTTGAAAATGATCTATTAGCTTGTATTAGAAGCAAAATAAGATTGTAATCATCACTCCTTGAAGTGTATGTGAAAATCAAAAATCGGTGGATTCTTGTCCTTGAAACGAGGAGCTTTGGAAGGTTTGGTCACGACCCGGAAAATTGATTAAGTCTAGAGAGGATTGTTCCCTTGTAATGTTTGATTTCGACCCAGAAGAGAGATTGTAAAAGGTTTGGGTTTCACCCTGGAGAAGTCTGTACGATAATAAATCGTGGTGAATCCTCTTATGGGTAGCTTGAGACGGAGACGTAGACGGGAATTACGGAACCTCGTAAACAATATTTTGTGTTTGCATTCTCTTACCTTTCTCTTTACTTTATTTTTTGAATTACTTCTGTAAAATACTAATCTCTATTTCTCGTTAAATTAGTATAATCGAAATTCTGCTTAAGGAAATAAGAATAAATTTTAATTTGCCATAAACCCTATTCACCCCCCTCCCCCCTCTAAGATCCAAACCTTGGGCAATATTATGAACGTAGTGGGATAGTAAGGGTAATGCTCGTGGTCATTTATCAATTCACCCTACAAGGCTATACAATTTTTTTCTTTTGGCGTTTCCATGCTGCCATACTAGAATACTAATATGTACAATAGATTTGCAAATTAACTAACAATTACAAAGAACCCCCCTAACCTTTTGTTTTGTATGACTTCCGTTTATAAGGAGTGAAGGGCCGAGCCGGACTTTGCAGGATATTTATCAAACCCAGCGCTCAAGTAAAAGGGTTTTAGAATATTAGGCCCAGCCCGGCTTTCAAGCCTTAGGGAAAAACAATTTGGGTTTTAGAATATTAGGCCCAGCCCGGCTTTCAAACCTTGGAGAAAAACAAAAGCCCTCCGCTTTGAGGGTAAGAGAGGGCAGTGCGGGGGCCCTCACAGGTGGGCCGAGGTATTGGATGTGTTTTTGTGTCCATGCACGCAATTGGAATTTATACTTGGAAATGAAATCAAACCATATTTGGAAACAAAAATCACACTGTAAAGCTAATTTGGAGAGAAAATCAAAATGCAATTGTATATGGAAAGAAATTTAAACTGCAATATATACATTTTGAAATAATATTCAAAACGCATCTGGCCTCTTAATTATATTTCCAAAGTAATTCAATAAGCATTTAACACAACCTTTAATTGTCTTTCCTTTTACATTACAGCCATTCTATAAATGGGTTAGGATTCATCCCAGCTCCTCACTCGTCGGTGTTCATAGAATTTCATCAGTTGTCTCTACTTGGCTCTTGCTTTCTTATTTGTTCCTTTATGTATTAGGGTTTATCTCTCTTATGTATGTGTTTCAAGTCTATCGAATTAATATGGTTGCAGATTGGATCAGTGGTTTACCAGATTTGACTCTCTCTTCCGTATGTCACACAAGATGGTCTTCTACTCGTATTTTTGGCAGCTTGACCGGGAGCTTCTGTATGTAAGGAGTGTGATCAATACCCCACCCATCAAGAATTCTAGGCCACAATAACTGGTTATGCTCTCTTAAAGAAACGATACCATGTATCTCGAGTGTACAAAGCCTTGTACACACCATCGCGCTCAAGTCTTGAGTCTAGACTCACTTGGGTACGCTCAAGTCAACCAGGGAAGAGAAGACCACTTCAGAGCATTTTTAAAAAAATTCAAAAGATGCCCTTATGAAAGTTAATTGCCATGGTAGGTAAGTGTGAAATTAGTGAACAATAGAGCGAAATCTAATTCTTATACTCGTATAGTAGTTTTGGAAAATATAATGAGATTTTCGTTGTGGTTCTATGGTCAACAACATCAAACATCTATGTGGAATCCATTACATAGGGACTTAGGGCTGTCAATGGAATGGATCGGATCATGATCTGGATCTATTAGTGATCCGTCGGATTTTGGGCCCTATTAGTGATCCGTCGGATTGGATACTTCTCAAAGGTGGAATCCGATTATAATTTGATCAGATCCGGATCTAGGTTGATCCGATCTGACTTTAATATTTATTTTCTTATTATTTTAAATATATCATATAGATTTTTCTATGCATAAGGTATTAATTTTAAAAATTTAACATCAAATGGAGTTAAATAAGGTACTTTTAGATTTTTGTATTACTAAAATAAGGTTTTTTTTAAAAAAAAATTAATATTAATCAGATCATATTTAGATCGTTAAAAAATAATCAGATTTTGACTCGGATTGGGTAGTTCAGAATCCGACGGATATTGGATTGGATTGGGATCAATCGGATTCGGATATAGGCGAATCCAATCCAAATCCAATCCATTGACAGCCCTACATAAGGTGGAGGGCCCAAAGCTTCGTCCAACTGGATTGCAACAGCTATTTTCTATGCGATTGATCGTGGTATGTTACTCAATACTTAGGCCAAAAGCTTAGCCATATTAGGGAATTAATATCTAATATAATAAAGTCGGAAAAAGATTGTTGGTGGCTGCCCGAGCGCCGAGTGGGCACGTGGCATTTTAAAAGGGAAAGATATCAAAGGGGGGAGAAGTCAAAATCATGGAGAGAAAGTTAAATGACTTCTCCCCTAAATTATCGCAGGGCGCCAGCTCGGGCAGCCACCAAAGGTAATCTTTTACAAAGTCAAGAGATACATTATATTATTTTCAGTGTAACACTTATCACATTGATATTTTAAGCTTAGTTATCAGGTCCATCTGTATTGCAGCTATTTTTCTATGCTTTGACCGTGGCGTAGTTTGTTGACATAGAGAATAGAGAGAGAAAGGGAGAGGAGCAAACACGCAAAATGATTGTATATGTAGAATTCGTGGAGCAAAAGCCACTCCTCGCTCATGCCCTTGTGGGTTCCTCTCAGGACATACAATCATCAAATGAAAATGATTTATTTCCTAGTCTTTATCTTGGGAGTGTTTTGCAGATCAAATGAATCTGTACCATCCAATCGATTGGTAGGGCCCACTAAATAGATCTCGATCCATGATTAAAAAAAAAACATAAACAAAATTATAAGACCCATACATATCATATTTGCCCATCAAAAGGGTAAGCCCACTACATTCGGGAATCCATAGGTTTTCTGGTTTCTAACATAGTCCATGCTCAAAAGATGTAGAGGGATAGGGGGTGATAAATGATAATTAGTAATTATCAGTAATTAGTGAGTAGTAATAATTACAATTCATTAATACCTAAATGGTATTAAAAAGGAGGGCGTGGATGGGTGAAATGAAGAAGAGAAGCACGCTCCAAAGTGTAATCCATTCATTCATTGAACTGGGAGTTATGATTTTCTTGAGACACCCAGATAATGAGCAGCCCCATGCCCCACCTCCACCTCTTTCTGTTACCAAGCCACTTCAACTATTTGTATATAACCTCTTTTATTACCGTCCCCCACCCCACCAAAAACAAGTGTGAGATTAACAATGACCCGATGAGCAACCCAAAAAAGTATTGGGCAATGGTAGTTTTGTAAATATGTGTTCCAAAAAAGTATTGCACAGTGATAGTTTGGTAATTACGAAAATGAAAGAATATCTTTTTTAATACTAATTTTTCCTTTAATACCCCTGCTCAATGTTTTTTTTTGGATTGCTCTTGTTGTTTGTTCAACCGGAAAAAAGGAGCTCCTATTCATAGTTAATCAATATATATATATATGAAACGTGCTAGTCCTACTCTCGGTCAAACTCTACTCTCAGTCTCCACCAATCACCTATCCATTATCAAATCAATTATGGTGATTAAAACACTACCTCTCATCAAGAATGGACATGTGATTGGTGGAGATTATGAGTAGAATTTGATTGAGAGTAGGGCTAGCATTCCTCATATATATATATATATATTACTTACTCTAGAATTAAAGTAAGCAACATTTTGGGGACATTTGACAAATTCTAAGGATTGTCTCGTTTGAAAAAAGAATTAATTCTCATAACTTTTTATTTTTATTATCAATTCAATGCAAGAATGTGTGGCAAGCTAGAATCAAATATGAAAAAGAGAAACAACATAATTACGTTCGGATTAAAAGAAAGAATAAGAAAAAAAAAAACTTTAACTATTGTAGGCATTAAATACGAATATATTCATCAATACATTTATAAGTGTCATACAATATACAAAAATAATATTATGTCTCGTCTATCACATCTGTTTTCATGCTTATCTTGCCTATTTTAAATGTGCTTCTCATATTTAATTCTAAAAAACTCTTCTTTTTTGTTCCGCTAAAATTATGCCGAAACTATAATGATACTTAAAGTCATTCCTAAAAATAAGTTGTCAAATGCATTTATGTCGTTTGTATTCTCGGGATAAGAAAAAGTGTTCATGTTGAACGATGTCAAAAATCCCATTTGTTATGGGGAATGTGCGTGCTCGTCAATTCAATGCCAACATTTTTATTTTATTTTTAAATATAGATAAAAATTACTACACAAACACAACACATGTTATATATACGATTCATTTAAAATAGGGTACATATACGAATGAAGACAATCAAGAGCTTTCATTAAGAATAAATTATATAGTTCAATTATTTGTGCTCTCAAATACAAGCTGAAATTACATGATAGAAGGATTTTCAGTCTTAAATATTGAGAAGCCGCTCCCTGGGAGAGTCATTAGGATTAATTGTGAGCTCACTTAGAAGTTAGAACTACCCGTTCTTTCATGAGTCACCCACTCTTCTCTAAGAAGTATCTAAGCTCTTTCAGATAGCAATCCGCTCTCACAAGGAGCCGCATTACAGTAAGCTTACAACCTAAGCCTTTATGAGATATTAGAAGTTAAACCCAAAGTCCTAAACTAACAATGATTTTATCTAAATTCCAATCCTAATAATTAACTGTATAGTAGTAGAATTTTACATCAAATAGAATTGTATACAAATTCCAACGGACCTGACTGTGTGTCAAAAATAGATCATTGAAAACAATGTACATTTTAGGAGATCTCAAATGCCAACAATCAAATACCGATAAACCATAAGACCACAATCCATCACATTCATTTTAATTGATTACGAGGTTGTTATCAACGTCCAGAATTAAGTTTAAATCACATTACACGATTAACATCCTTAAATTCAGACTTGGCTGGTGTCCCTTCTCTATTATGAAAGACAACTACTTCGACAGTGACCTGTTATAGTATTTTATCATATTTTTGACAAAGTATTACCATAACCCAATTATTAGACTCATAACATTATAAAAACTGAGTAATCTAGTCTTAGTAAAAAAATTAGAAGAAGTTTCACCTAAATTTCCTACCAAAATTGTATACTTAACTTAAATACCATTAGTACGAAAATATAGTGCAATAAGGTATGATGAGATCATAGTTTGAAAACTCGGAGAGTCACCCGAGTAATTCGGCCGAGCTACTCGACTCGGCTGAATTTCGAGTCAAGTCGCCTCAAAACTCGAAGGAGGCATTATTTGCTGAGTTACTCGGGTGACTCGATCGAGTTTAGCCGAGTTTTCCGACTCTCCAGACTAGGTCGAGTCACATAAGGGTATTTTTATCATTTTTTAAAACCTAAACTAAAGTGTCACACTATTTTGTAGGGTCTACAAAAACAACTTATTATGAGTTTTGTTAAACATAATTTTTGAGATTTGAAGCTGTAAAACTAGCGTACTTTGAGTTCTTTAATCCAAAAATTTTAAGTTATTATATATAGATTCCGAGTTGGACCGAGTCGATTTTTTTTCGAGTTTTCTGAGTTACTCAACTCGACTAACTTTCGAATCGAGTCGAGTCGAGTCAAGTTTTCGGGTTTTTAAACTATGGATGAGATACAGTGCATCTTATCACATGACAGATTTGAATTTGAACGGATTTGATTATATTAAATTTGATTGGAGTTTATTTTTATCTTTAGTTGTTTCCCATATCTGTACATAAACCATATATATGGGTCATTGTAAATATTTTTTTATCCGGTTATTCAATAATATTTTATCTTATCATGGCATTAGAGTGGAAGATTTGGGCTAATCTTGTCTCCGTGATAATGTTGCTGGTGGGCGAAATAGCCTCTGTCTATGGGATCTCCACTTTTCTTAATTTTTATAGTTATTTAATCCCCTTTTTTTTTTTTTCAATTTTTAGTATTTTTCACCTTTAAATCGAGTCTTCATGACAAATGAGTACAATGACCCGCCAATGTAATTTTTTTCTACTGGCTCCTACACAACGCTATTTCGGCCTCTTCACCCTACAAATCCTAGTTTATGGCCTACTTTGTTGCTACTATTGTTTCAGCCACAAAGAATTGTCGAAAATTCACTGATGGATATCTGTCTTAAATTGAGTTTTAAGCTGTCATTATTGCCTTCGCGCGTCCAGACTCGTCATTCGAATATTTCTTCATTTGTTAGTTCGTTTGGATATATATAAAAAAGACTAGAAATCTTCTCGAGTTGTAACGTTTTTGGCAAAACCCGTTACGCCCCCGCCCCCCCTGTGGTCCCATGTATTCCTTTTTACATCTCTTAACTGTGGTTAAGATTCACTTATCCCTAGGGTTCACTCAATTATCTTTGGTTTTAGAAAAAAGTAATAAAAAAATTTAACCTTAGGAGTTGATAAGTGTTAACCACAGTTAATAATTTTTTTTTATATTTTAAAAAAAAAAACCAAGGATAGGTGGTTGAATCCTAGGGGTGAATGAATCTTAACCACATGTGGCCACCTTATGGGTTTAACCGGTTTTGCCAAAATCAGTTACAACCGGAGAATACTACGACCCTTAAAAAAAAAAAAAAAGTTACTTTCTATGCCCCTAGAGGTTTACAAGCTCACCAAGTCCATAAAGACACCCTTTATAGGTACATATAGTACCTATCTTCAAGTCCACAGACCGAAATTTTGGGGCCATGGAGGCCCTTCTCATGCCTTTCAAGAATGATTTTCTTAGCCGGACTTTGCTACCGAGACCATTGAGACCATTGAAGGGCCAAAACTACCGAGACCGTGCATCCATGATTTCAGGTGGGGCCCATGTTCACATGGTAGGCCCCATATGAAATCCCGTGCACGGATGCATGGACTCGGTGATCTCGGCCCTTCCGCGGTCTCAAAAGCATTTCTCTTTCTTAGCCCATTGAGGCTCCACTTCAAGCACAGTAGAGGCACTGGTTTTTATGCCCAAAAGAGGGCAAACGATTTACTCTGTTGCTCACCAGAGTATCCCTCTGGTGAGCAATGCCATCACAGGAAAAAAAACCGATAATCGATGAGAAGTTAATTTTTTTCCGTCAGTTTTTTGACTTCTTCTCATTTAATTTTTTTTTTCTTACCACATGTCCGCTGAGGGCATTGCTCACCAAAGGGATACTCTGGTGCAACAGAGTAAAGTAAATCGTATGCCCCAAAAGAGTCCCTTCTTTGACACATAAAGGTCCACTTTAGGCCTACAGAGGCCTTTTGTTTTTTTGCCCAACAAAGGTCCATTTGTGCTTTTTCTTAGATGTCTCTAGTGATCTCATCCAGCCAATGGCATCTGCCGTTGCAATGAAGAATTAATAGGGCCAGACGGGGGGCTCTATTTTTTTGTTGAACTCATGAAGATTTTTTTTAATTCATTATATGTTTGAGGGGAGCATTAGGAAAGAAAATGTAATGTAATTGATGGTATTTCATCTCAAGGTAGATTTGAATTTGATTAGATTTGATTTGATTGAAGTTTGTTTATACCTTTTTTAGTTGTTTCTCATCTTGGATAATAATGCCAGCATCACTTTCTTTTAACTCACTATCGGAGAGAGTAGTAGTGGAAAACACATGTCCTTCTCTTAATGGAAGACGATAACACATGTTTGGTTTATAAAGAATGTGAGTTGGAAAGAAAGTGGTGCTAGCATTGCACTCTCATCTTTATCTAAACCTTATGGGCCACTATAAAAATTATCCAATTATTCAATAAATATTTTTAAATTAATTTTTTTTAAAATTTTCTATTTATAAGGTGATAGTTCATTAATTAAAATTTATTTTGTTGGCATAAATCAATATTATTTCCTAAATTGGGCTATTCACGAGCTTTTGGTCCTCTTGTTATCCCAACTATGGGTGTCACTATCCTATTCACATTGAAATTTGTTTGCTTGGATAATTATTCGAAAAGGTATTCAAAGAATGAAATTCAAATAATATATACTAGTGGGCGGCACGTGCGATGCATGTGAGAGAGCGGGAAGCGAAGAGAGATTGGAAGAGGGGCCTATTGAGGGTATTTAAAAAATAATTAAGAAATCTTTAAGGTATGGAAACTTGAGAGACATTTTGGATATCCTCTATCCGGATAGATGTCTGTATGAAAAAATTATGAGGGACACGTTGGTTATAAAAATATGACGTAGGGACTTTTGAGACACAAAAAGTTTTAGGGGCATTTTGGGTGTAACAAAGAAAGGGGGCAGGCGGGGCCTTGATGAGACGCTCTTCTTTTAGAGCGTTTTGCCAAGAGAGCGAGGAGTCCAGTTATGCCATTGATCGTCATGTGTCCCTTTTAACATTCTTTAACTGTGGTTAAGTTTCATCCACCCTAAAAGTTCACCCACTTATCCTTGATTTTTAGAAAAAAAAATTTGAGCCTATGAGTTATTGAGTTTTAATCCGGGTGTAAAAAAATTAATACTTTTTTTCTAAAAACCAAGGATAAGTGGGTAAGCTTTAGGGGTGGGTGAATCTTAATTAAAGTTGGAGTTCGGTTACGCCTTTGAGGTTGCCACGTGTCTCTTTTGACACACCTTAACTATGGTTAAGATTCACCCACCCTAGGGTTCACCCACCTATCTTTAATTTTTAAAAATAATATGGAAAAAAATTTAACCCTAGGAGTTAGTGAATTTTAATTAGAATTTAAAAAAATTAATATTTTTTCAAAAAACCAATAATAAGTGGGTGAACCCTAGGGGTTCCATGTGTCTCTTTTGGCTGCCCTTAACCGTGGTTAAGATAAACCTACCTCTAGAGTTCACCCATTCCTAGGGTTTACCCACTTATCCTTGGTTTATAGAAAAAAAATATTAATTTTTTTAAACCCTGGTTAAAATTTACTAATTCCTATGATTAATTTTTTTTCTTCTAAAAATCAAAGATAAGTGAGTGAAACCTAAGGGTGAGTGAATCTTAACCACAATTAAGGAGTGTATAACCGTAGATAATTTCAAGTCTACTATAGAGTAAGGGGTAGTATGTGAATTAAGCAATTCAATGAAATTTTGAATGATTATGCTAAGGGTAATTTGGGCATTTAAAAACTTAAGAAGAGCATTTGCATTAGAAACATATAAGTCAATAGACATTTTTAGAATTAATACAAATATCAATCACCGTTTAAAATAGAAGAATCCTCTTTATGTTAGTAAAACTTTATATATATATATACACACAAGCTCATAAGATTAGAATACCTTTATTAATATGGTTCTTGGGCCTTTCCCCCAAGTGGGAGGTCTTGGGTTCCATTTCTCACTCCCCCTCTGGGCCAGCCCCACACGGGTTTACCTGGACTTACCTGGTGTGGTAGGTTGCGGGCTCACGTCGCACCCTCAGGGATTAATCCAGACCCAAAGGGTTGGGAACACCCAGGAGTTCCAAATATATATATATATATTTATTAATATGTATTTTTAACTTAATTTTAAGACACACTTAATTATTATTTTATTATAAATATATAAATAAATTTATCATTTTTAATAAAATTTATATTTTTAGTGTTTTAATTAAAATAATCATATATTTAATATATTATCTAAATATTTTAATTAAAATCAATAACAAAAGCTCTATCTCACTGTCTACCAGATATTTAATTGAATTCGAATATATCATTATTCATATTACTTATAACTCTAATCTCAAACGTTTATTTCTCACCCAAGCTACTTAAGTCAAGGATCTCAAATTCTCAATCCACTGTACTCAAAATAGAAAATCTCAATCAACCAACAGTCTAAAATCATCAACTTCGGCTTTTGTCTGATTGCAAAAGGTGTCTTTGGGTTATAGACATTTTCAATGCCTATCTGTTCGGTATGGAAAGAAAAGTATATAATTTTTTATTTTATAAAAAAAATAAACTTACCAACTTTTTGTAATATTTGAAAAATATTATTATCTATTTTAGAATGCAAGCACAGCGATGCCTTGGTTTACGTGTAAGCTTCAGGCTAGATAATTTTTAAAGGCCACCCAAAAGTTCCCTATGATACAACTTTTAAGCTAGCTTTCTTTCATAAATGATCTTTTACCCAAAATTTTAATTTTTTTTTTTTTTATAAACATGGATATTGTGTTGCTTAGAGAATACCCCCACCTAAGGAGAGTTCAGGAATCGACCTCGAGACCTCCGAGTTTACTGTTCATCCTCACTGAACTATACCCTCAAGGGTCAAGAAAAACATATTCCAAGTTCAAACAAATGTCATATGTTATGGTTAGGGAAACTTGGCAGCAATTAAGCTGCCTTATGCGTCAGAAATAATATGAATAAAAACTTTTTATTAGTTAATTATATTTTTTAATATTAAAAATAAGTAAATAGTGCATTTGAATATGGATAAGAAGAGGCATTGTTCAAGTTCAATTCTAACCAGCGGCATGTCATTGAATCTTCCAGTTCTACATAAACGTTTCTCACACAAACACGCAACCCAAAAGCGACCTTTTTGGTTTTTTTTCGGGTGTAGGCATCATATGTTAGCTTGGTCATTCATACCCTAGGGATTGAATCCTCCGAACCCTCCGTCATTGAAGCCACACCCTTACCACTCACGCAAGACGTCAGTGTACGGTGTACCCGAAAGCGACCTTGAATTATGTGAATCTAGATGTGGAGTACCTTACCAGTTCTTTCATGTGAAATATTATCATATAGAACTAGCGGGTGGGACGTGTGATGTATGCGAGAGCAAAGGGAAAGAGTTAACCACACACGATTGAACTCGCTAGTGACATATGCAATGCATGAGAGAGCGTGAGAAAGAAGTTAACCACAGCTAATAGGAATTAAAAAAGGGGAACTTGTTAACCCACGGGTGTGATTGAACTCTTTCCCAGGTCAATCATGATTGTCTGTGATTCTAAATAGATAAATAGCCAGAGATAGTTTAAGAATTAAAGTAAAATATTAAATCAAAGGCAAGGGTAATTTGGGAATTAAAATAAAACATTAAATCAATGTTTTTTAAGTAAGGATAATTTCAGAATTTCGGAAAAATCATCTACACATGCCTCTCGCATTATAATAGTAAAGACGGAAATACTTAACTAACTTCCGCATTAGACTATGTAGTCTAATGTGCAGTCCTCATTGGTCAATGCCCACCTTTTTATAACACATCAACTCTAGTTAACATTCACTCACTCTTAGAGTTTAATAATTTAACCTTGATTTTTAAAAAGTAGAAAAACAAAAATATTAACTTTAATTTTCTTAATCTTAACCATAGTTAAAGATATATTAAAAGGGACACATGGCCATGGCATTAGACTACATAGTCTAACGCGTGGTGTGCTAATCACTACCCCGATAGACCTATTCTAATGTAAAGTCTTCATTGGTCAATGCCCCTTTATTACCACACATCAAACTGTAGTTAAAGATTCTTTCACTATTATAGTTAAGTGATCTAAGTTTGATTTTAAGAAGCAAAAAAATTCAAATATTTATTTTAATTTTATTAAGTTGAACAATAATCCTATGTTTGGTTGTCAAGAAAATAAGTAAAAACATAAAAAATAAAAGAAAATGGGATAAAACACAACTAAAAATTGTGTTAGAAATCTAAAATTTTCTTTTATTTTCTTTGTTTTTACCTATTTTCTCAATAACCAAACATGGCATAAAGGAGTGCTAAAAAGGATACGTGACCATAATATTAGATTCCCTATTCTAATGCGGCGTATGCTGAAACAGCGATCATTTAACATTTTATATTTTTTGGGGGATAATGATGAACGGTTCAGATTCATCACTATGACTAATTCTATATTTATTTGTAGGAAACGATTTCTTCAAGTAATATGACAGGAATGGAAACTTATAGTTTCCTAGGAAAGCAAAGTCAATGGAAATTATGACAGATGTTGGCGTGGCATGACATCAAAATCTGAATCATAAAATGGCCACTAATTAGGTAAAATACTCAAATAGCCATTTATTTGGAATATTTCAAATACAACGGGCTATATATATAACTTCTGCCAAGCTTTCTAATCTCACCAACGATTTTCGACTCAGATTAACAGAGAAACCTCCGGAGACTCCATTAATGGCCACCAAAGTGTATATCGTGTATGCATTTCTTCATCTTTTCTTCTTATCTCTCTACTCTCAATCTATTTGTATGTTTTTTTTTTTAGATAATTCTCTGCTTTATTTGTCTCTGCTCTTCAATCGTTTTTGTTACTGCATTTTCAGTTATTTCAATTAGGTTTTCTGGAACTTTTTTTTTTTGAATTACTCTGTGTGGTTTTCAGATCTGTTTATTCTTTGATTATTGAATATGAATTTTGTGTTTGATTTTTTTTTTCTGTTCTCCAAGAACGTAGGACTTCCTGTTTATGTGTAGATCGGTTGAAATATCAGTCTGTTGACTTCATATAACTCGCGGTAATTTGTTAGTGATCAAATTGATGATTTGTTTCATCTTTTTGCGGTTTAGGACCTGTTACTGTTCTCATTCTCCGTTAGAATTGATTAGTCTGTTCTTCGGGTTGCCTTGTTGATCTATGTGAGCTTTGAAATGTTTTAAGATCTATACGTTTTCCTCTTTAATTGGGTTAATTTATTAATGCGGATGATACTTCCAGACTGATTCGTCAATGAATCAAAATCAGAAGAAAGAATTGGCAAAGGAATATATATGTGCATATATACATCTATTTTCTTTGAGGTTAGGGTTTTGATGGATTTGCAGTTTGATTTCGGCTGGATTTAGCTCCTCATGGTAGTTGGCATTTTTTATTGTAGATAGATTATTTGTATTCAGCTAGTTCTCCTTCTCATTGTTTTTTACTTTGTTTTCTTGATTTATACAAATATTTGCTTATCACTTAGGTTTTTATCTTTCAGATAAATTCTTAAATCATTATAATTTGATTAAATTGTTGGTTTTAGATGGAAAATACGTCATTCAAAATTTCATTTTTATTTTCTCCTGAAATAGGGATTAGATTTGCTGAATTATTCGTCCCCTCAGTTTTATTTTTATGTTTCTACAGTAAGGGAAAAATAAATAATAAAAGAGAGAAAGGAAGAAACATTAAAAGGAAGATGTCAGAAAAACCACATGTCCTCATTGCTCAGCAAGAAAGATGAGTTTAAAAAGGGGAAATTAAAACTTTCAAAGGAAGATGTTGTAGAAGCTTCACGTCCTTCTCAAGGAGTAGAGCTGCAATTGATTCTTTGGACGTCATTGTCCTATTCAACATGGAAGATTTAGTCTGTTTGGGTGTTCTTAGAGAGAGTACTTTCTGTCATTGTCAAAAATATTTCTTGGTGGAAGCCTTTTAAATCTTAATACGGATAGTGCTCAAGATTTCTTACTCTGATTTTGGTACGCTAACTGACTTTAATTTATCTTCCAATATTTTAATTGGTTAGTGCTTCTTTAGTCAAGTAAGAATTTTACTAAAACATAAAATAAAACCTTATGGAATGTTATGCTGTTGATTAATACTAAATAGAATCTTTACAAAGAAAAGTCAATACCAAAAACCTGAATTTCAAGTAATGTATCTTAACTTACAATTAAGATAGAAATGTCTGAACTAATAATTGACCTTAATTATTGGCATTGGAGGATTATAGAGTCATAGTTGAATACATATATATATATATGTGTGTGTGTGTGTGTGTGTGTGTGTTTTTCGACATACCTACAATATATAAATTATGAAGAACCTAAAATCTTTTATCTTTGTGGCTTGGAATACTTGATGCTGATTCGACGCATTAACATTGTTTCTTTGTCATTTAATTATCATGTGTTATGACAAATCATTTTCCTATTTCTAAAAGTAAAGGAAATGTTTTTATTCCTGTCAACCATCTCTGTATCAAAACAGAGTATGTTGATTTGCAGTTCACAATTCACATGCCTTTCTTTCTTGCCTCAAAAAATGAAAAAGTAGAAACAGGGCACCTGATATTTCATTTGTTTACACATTTTTTCTAATGTACTACAATATTTCTTTCGGTTGAGGGATGATTATCAAACTTTCTGGTGCTGGTACAGATACTATTCTATGTATGGACATGTTGAGAAGCTAGCAGAAGAGATACAGAAAGGAGCTGCATCTGTGGAAGGAGTGGAAGCCAAATTATGGCAGGTGTGTAATTTTCTCCCTTTTCATTACATACTTTTATAACCCTATAAACCTGAAGTAATAAAGATTACATGGGACATTTGGGAAGTCATGTCTTTACAATTTTTCATTGTGAACTGCTAGTCAGCAGCAGATTTGCAAATATTTTGGCGGGCTGACATAGTTGTGAAAGTGAGGAATGAAAGCACTTTCATCTCTAAAATGTTATGGAAGAAGGAAAGCCACTTGGTAATGTTGTGTTTTCTCTCACTGACACATCTGCTAACCAAAAATTAAAGTGAGGTTATTGTGAGTGATATGACATTTAAAGAGGAGAAGTCACGTTGAATCTTAGCTAGAGTGAATGTTGTATGAAATTGAGATTGAATGTCTGTTCGAGTTTCAACAACACTGTAAACCCTGGGTACTAAGTAAAATGATCAGGGTGGTATCTTAGATGCGATTTTCATTTTTGAAAAAAGGGAAAGAAATATGTTCCTTTTGAGCTTAAAGCATTGAGTTGAAATTTCTCACTGAGCGGCTGCCACATATTCTTCTTCAATTAATTTTTTTTACTTGTTTAAAACATAAAAAGAAAAAGAAAAATAAAAATCCCCATAAAATTGTACTTAAGTTATTTATTCTAGCCTTCTAGGTTTAGTGTACTTGAAATTTTTTCTGGACCAAGTGTCTCCTGCTATACTGTGAGTAACAAAAGATGGAAAACATTACTTTCCAGATTTTCTGAATTAGAATTCCATCCAGACTGAAATTTTCTATGGTTTGCAAAATTAAAACTTCAATACCCTGTTGATTTGATGGGCACATGGTACAGGTCCCTGAGACACTGTCAGATGAGGTCCTTGGAAAGATGAGTGCTCCGCCTAAGAATGATGTGCCCATCATCACACCGAATGAGCTTGCTGAGGCTGATGGGCTCATTTTGGGCTTCCCAACTAGATTTGGAATGATGGCTGCTCAATTCAAAGCATTTTTAGATTCAACTGGAGGTCTATGGAGGGCACAGCAGCTGGCAGGCAAGCCCGCAGGGTTATTCTACAGCACTGGATCTCAAGGCGGTGGACAAGAGACTACTGCGTAGGTTTCTGTTTCACAATTATAGTTATTAACTGAGACTGCCTTGAAATTTCAAATCCAAAGGTGAAAAAACCAACTTCTGAATGTTTGGGACTATATGCAGATTGACAGCCATTACTCAGCTGGTTCACCATGGAATGATCTATATTCCTATTGGATACACATTTGGAGCTGGCATGTTCGAGATGGAGAAGGTGAAAGGTGGCAGCCCCTACGGTGCAGGAACTTTCGCTGGAGATGGCTCGAGACAGCCATCTGAGCTCGAACTGGAGCAAGCATTCCACCAGGGGAAGTACATTGCCGGTATCACAAAGAAGCTGAAGGGACCTGCTGTTTGATCTCCATTCACTATACATCACAGCTACTATCTAGCATTCTATACTACACATATTTTTTCTTATTCCAATCTGCTATTTCCACGTGCTCATAAAACCAATATGTTCTTTGTTGAATATATTTGCAACCATGAGCTTTGGATGTCCTTTATTTATTACAGTGGTTTCTATTAATGATAAAGTTTGCTTAATCTTTTATCTCTACATGCCATCATTATTCCTTAAGATTTTTTGCTTAGCAAAATATGAATGCATAGCCATATTATTGTTACAAGTATAATCGAAATGCAAATCAAAAGAAAAGTTCTCAATAATGTGTTTTGATCATTGAGAGTTGTGATCTCTTTCTTGAGGGAAAAAAAAACATTTCCAAAAGCTTGTAGGGATGTCAATGCTAGTTCATGATTGAACGTGAAGCTACTAACAATTTCGTATTTCGAATATTAGCATATTTACTCGTTCTGATAACAGCAAGAGCTGGTTCAAAATTGAAGATTTACAGTATGCTAGTTGTTCTTTAGGGTCTTGCCAAGAATCGTGGACCTTTTTTGTATTTGTTTTTGTTTTACATTGAACTTTATTTGGGATTGTGGCATTTAGTCTGAAAGAAGATAGCTGTGCAAGTCAAAAGGGTTTCGGAAACTGATGAGATGAAAATAGCTCTTGTTATGCACAAGAGCAAACAGCAATGACTGTAGAAAGTAGATCCAGAAAGATAATTAATCTTAACCATGGGTATCAATGGACCGTTACCAGGCCCAGCCCTCAATTATAATGGTGAGGCCCTTGCTAGAGTGTCAACGGCCTGTCCAACCTGCGATCCGACCCAACCCGATTAAACAGTTGGACGGGCTTGGGGTTAGTCTTAAGCCCATGCCAGTTAGAATAAACTTCTCATCAAGTTTGGCCCGGCCCAATAAGTTTCGGGCCGTTTTGGTTATTTTCTTCATATTCTTAGGCAGTCATGGGCCTCATGGCTAGAGTCCAAGCCGTTTGTTAATCAGGCTTAGTCGGATCTGGCCCATTGGCACACCCTAACCCTAGCCTTCGGATGGCCTGAACTGGCAAGGCCAAAGCCCTACCTTCAAAGTTGGAGCCTGGGCCAAGGCCTAATAAAGAGCCAAAAAAACTATTAAGTAAAGTCATGGGATTGATTTAGCTGTCGTTTACCAACAACCTTCCTCATTTTAGTTTTAGGTATTTATATTAGTAAAGTTGATTAAAATTACCACCATATCCCCACATTAGAACCGTTATAGTTAGGGTATATTTGTAAGATTATAAAAATTAATTAAATAAAGACTATACACTATAACATATATACATAAACTCTAATATGTATAATAAAGAGCGGAGGTTAGTGTCGGCCCTCAAGTACTAGGCTTTCAAATATCAGGGCCAAATAGGCCCTCAGGCCTTAGAAAAAAAAAGGAGTATGGTAGCGCCCCGACCAAGATTGATGCCCAGGAGTAGTATTGCTGCGAAGCGACCTCCACTACTGCCTCCATCCCTGAGATGCATTTTCCCGTCGCCACAGGCAACCCCTTTTAACTGGCGAGCTCATGAAAAAGAAGTGAGTGGGCCCACATTCAACGAGGGTGGATCCCACAAAGGGTGGGCCCCACATTTTTTAAGACATAAACGGGCAACAGCTCTGAACTAGCTTCTACCTACACCCTCGAGAAAAAAACTATTATCTACTGGTGCAATATCGAATTCTACTCGGACTCTTTAACTTTGTAGTGAAATCTTGCGAGGACAAAGGTTGCAAGATTTTGTATCACTACTAGAGGCTTTGAGGCATGCTAATGCATACAATAGCGATGTGAAAGTTTAGAAAAAGTTCACAAACTAAGAAGAAGAATACTTGGGAGTGTAAGTCTGATTTCTTAAGCCTAGAAATTACTACTAAAGATCAACTGGAGTTTTGTTTCATACCAGAAATGTTTGAGAAGCCATAACATAATATTGAGTTTATTGCCCTTCTTGCCAAGTGATCTTGTTTAGCTTGGGAATTTTTTGTAAGTGAAATTTTTTTTTATCTACATTGGTAACCTTCAAAAAGACCCGTGAATGGGATTTGTTTATTAGAGAAATAAATGTCAGATTTATCAACCAATCACACGGATAAAGGAAGATCAAGAGCTAACCAATGCAATTGTAGGAGGGTGATAGAGATTGGAATAGGATAATGAAGTGTATCTCGTCACAAGATGATTTGAATTGATTATGTTAGGTAAATTTAGATTAGATTAGATTTGATTTGATTGAGGTTTCTATATTAGGAATCTTGAATTATCTACTTAAACCCTCTTTGGGTCCTTGTAAATCCAAGTCTATTAATAATATTCAATATTAACCAACAGGGGGTTGGGCTGTTGGCTAGGACCACGCCTCAGGAAGTGGAGGTCCTGAGTTCGAATCCATTCCCTCTGTTGGCCACCCTCAGGGAGTAATCCCGTCTTACCTGGTGCGTGTGGCTTGGGGTTGTTGCACGTGCATGAGGGAATAGTACAGATGCTCTAAGAGGCTTGGAGACTCTCATTTCCTATCTCTCTCTCTCTCTCTCTATATATATATATATATTCAATTTTATTTCATGGTATTAGAGCTATTGATCCTTTGGTTCTCATTAGCTCTCAATTTCTCTTTCTGGTGGATGCTACCCCCGTCACTTGTCGGGTGTGAACTTTTTTTAAATAAAATTTTTGTCCTCCTCCATACCTCTACAATCATAAATCTCATACACACCCACGGTCTTCTTCTTTTTTTAATTTATTGAAGACCTCTACAACAAGTTTTTTTTTTTTCAAATCGTCTAATTATACTTCATGGGCTTTGGGGAGAAGATCATGACAGCCTGATCTAGTGGGCCATTGACTCTCATACTCGTAAAAATGAGCTGGATACGATAGAGATGAACTTTACTGGCGGTGACCACCAAGCACGATTGGATGTTCTAGTTATTCACAACAAATCAAGTACTTAATTTGCGGCAAACTCATGAAGATTTTCAATCCTCATGTGTTTTGAGGGAAAATATTAGAGAAATAATGTATCACAAGTGTATCTCATCACAATCACAATCACAATCATAATCTTAGATTACTATCTCTAGTTGATTAGGATTATATTTTCAAGTTAGGAGTCTTTGATTATCTATTTAAACGTCTATAGGGCAGTGTAATCTATCCAAAAATTCTCAAAATATTCAGTTTTTCATTGCTACCTGATTGCCCAGTTAAACGTACTCACCAATATACTTGGAAAGTCAGATTTGAGGAAGGCAGAAAGAAACCACCCCTGTGGAATCGAAAAAAAAAACTTCCTTGCGAGACAAAACTGGATTCCATAAAGTGAGATGGTAACTGCTTGGAGTCATGCCTTTGTAACATCATAGAGATGCCTGGATGCTTTTCCTTTTGTATTTCTTTCTGTTCCTCAGTAAAGCTAAGCACACCTTAATAAAATTAAAAAATAAATTCCATCGAGTACTCGAGCAAGAGGTACTGATCCCTATGCTTGAAGATATGGCATAATTCCCTTCGGCCGATCATATCAAAAGTCGCTTAAAGAAGGTAAAAAGCAAGTTTCAAGAGATACTAATCAAGCAGATTTTCATATTAAAGTCATTTTTTCATGATTAGTCATTTGTCTAAGGATTCTTCGATATTACGCTATTCCGCGATACTCAGACATAAGGTCTTCATTTGGTCCCCCCTAAATAATTATAAGCTTTATTGAACAGGCAGGAATATCTTAACATTTTAATTTAGAGCTAAAGTTTAGGCCTTCAAAACAAACAAGGTTACTCAAATTGGTCCGGTTTTTGGGAGAGATCTCCAAGGTCTTCAGTTCAACTCCTCTCAGGCTTACATGATGCACATGATTTGAGGTGATTGAGTGCAACCGAAGGAACTAGTCCTTCCTTGTCAGGGTTAGGACACCCTCAATTACCAAAAAAAATTTGTTACACAAATTCGGCAGTGAGAGCAATCCATAGTAAGTGGTAGGATCCATAGAGGGTGGCAAACCTTTTGAACATCATTGTGTGTGTGTGTGGTGGCGAGGGACTATAGCCTTCACTAAACTTCTGAGAAAAAAATATGTTCTGTACAAACGGACAAACAAATGCCATTAATGATCCATAAACTTGACCCCCCCAAAAAAAATCTGGGGGCTCCGCCTGGGAAACCCCCCATTGTTATCCCCCTTCAAGAGAATCCTGGCTCTGCTCCTGTGAGAGAGATGGGATTGGGTTTGGCTTCTCTTTACCTTCTAATGGATGGCCCTCAATGTGACCATTCCATGGAAAGCACAAAAGCAAGACTGATAGTTCCTACACAGACATCTCTCTCCATTTGGAATAATCAAAAACCCTAAAAGGAGGGGCAGTGGGCCGCCCTCTGACTTCCACTACCATATTCCAAACATATAAACAAATGAAAAGTTAGATCCCCAATCAAATGACCTCCACACACTCACTCACTCCTATTCAAGATTCAATTATTCCTTTTATTTCTTTTCTTTTCTTTTATTTTTCTTCTTAAACAAAAGGTGGTGCCAGCTCTATTCACATATAGCAACAGGAACAAATAAAAGCCCCTTTATCCCCCATCCCTTCTGCTAAATTCAGCTACTGATCATCCTCTAAACTAATCTAAAACTTTCGCCAAATTTAGCATCTGTTCCCATCTCTAACCCACCTCTAACTACAATTAATACATCGATTACTACAACATTATCTTGCAATATGAATGGTCCCTAACTTTGGGCCAGCCTACATCATTTTGCCTGTAGCTGGTCAAGCATTGCCTGTCCTTGAAGGGTCACTTCCTTTTCTTTCTCCTTTCTCTTTTTCTAGTTTCCTCTACTTCCCAGACTAGTACAGTGATATGGTTCCTGAAATTCTCCTTTTTTCTCAATAATCTTATCATTACCAACTTGGCTTTGATTTGGGATCATGCTAGTTGCACAGAATCGGTTCCAGGGAACCTAGCTAGCTCCTTTCCCTCTACCTGAAAGTTCCTCCAAATGTAGGCGTCCAAAAATCGGCGGGACTCTCACTATTTACTGGGTAGGTGCTTGAAGTTGGTACTAGACATAGTCCTCGGCTTCTGAGATCTTGTTTGGGTCCTTCGGGGGGGTCCTTCGATTTATCTGAATTCTGCATGATTTGTAAATTCTTCAATTGTCAAGAAAAAACTTAGAACATAATTACATGTATAAAAAATTAAACTGACAGATCCTCACTTGAAGTAGTTATTCCATGTCTAAAAGAAAAACAAAAGTTTTTTTTTTCACCTGCTGGTGTTGAATGGAAGCTCCATTTTTCATATATGGGGTACTTAAAACCTGATATTATATAACAAAGGAGACATATATCAGAAATGGCTTATATATTTTGTCAGTCTTGCTCTTTTTAATGGGGTTGCACTAGCTATTTCTAAATTGTTATTATAGTGATAATCTAACTTACACTGACTTGGTCATGGAGGAACTTGATGTATTCGATAGCTTCGAAGAGCACCGATGCTGTATCAGTCTGAAAAAGAATATGATTAAAATCAAAGAAAGTAACTCTTCTGAATTAATCATGAAGGAAAGACTTATCCCAATACTATTTGTGAAAGAGAAGGAAAATCCATAAATTCACCTTTCCGAAAGGCGAAACCAATTGTTGGAGTGCAGTGATTCGGTCTCCTAACTTCTCTTTCCGGACCTAAGAACAAATGTAGAAGTTCTTCTCAGACATGTCTACGATTAAATATTGCTTAAGGCTCCCTCTAGTGAAAATATTATTAGAATCTATCATAAATTCATACCTTAAAAGTTGGTAATGGTGATGGACTTTCAATTCGAGGCCTTTTGAATGTGGGTTCACTGCTACTTTTCTTCATCACTGAGCCCACTTCTTCTGTATTTCTCTGGAAAATAAATATATGAAAAATTTAGTCTCAAGACCCTTGCCAAGGAGGCAACCATGAATTTATGTCCTCTAAATCAGCATATTTACCTTTGCAGTGAGGTGGCTGGAATTGGGTTTCTCATCAAAGGTTGGAGATGAAAGAAATTGGGTTTGCGGCGATGGTAAAAAGCTGGACTGAACTTCGTTCATGGCAGCTGCAGAGGCATTCCAGAAAGGAGCGTTGTTGGAGAAGTGCAACTGGCTACTGGGTTGCTGTTTTGGAGGTGAGGTTTTCAAGAACTGAGAGAATTTAGTCCAAGAAGGCGAGAATTCATTCGAGTTGACGCGGTAATTCACTGAAGATGGATAGCTCATGGATCGGTTTTCAAAAGGAGATTCTTGTTGGTGAGGATCAGCTTCGTATAAACCATGTAATAAGGTTGAAGGGCATCCATATGACGCCGAACCCATCGGAAAACCAGTGGGTAAGCCCTGGCAAGTCACTGTACAGTCGCCGGAGGTGTTGACAGAATTTAAATGCTGTTGATCTAAAGCAAAAACCTGATTTATTTGCTTAAAAGCATTTATGGATGAATCTTCAGCACCACTAGAAAAAATCTTCGGACTCCATTCCTTTTTCAATTGAGGAGATTCCATGCCAGTTTCATTCCGAAAATTCGGCCTCGAACTCAAGTCTTCTTGAAGCATGGAATGAAAATTGCTCTCAGCTCTTCCACTACTTCGACTGCAAATGATCATGATCATGATCATGATTAGAATAAACAATCCAATTACTTCATCTAATTCTTACAAAATTAGATTTCCATTTTAGTTATAGACAATTTAGTTGATAAGAGTTTAAGTGTTTCAACTTTAAAAAATTAACAAATTTATTAAGTCTAAAGTCTCAGACCATTAGGTAACAAATTTGAATCTTAAGCTTGGAATAATAAGAGTTAGATGGAACAACTCCACACTTACAGTAAAGCTTGATTCCAATCAATTGTTGGAGATGGAAGGCCGACGAAACCCATCATTTGTAACGTCGAATCCATCAAGACACTGCCGCTGCTACCATCGCAATCAGATTCTTGGGGCTTCTGGGTATCTTGAAAAACAATCGAGCTACCCGAAACTGAAGCTGATTCCTCACAAGATCTTGCGTTTATGTCCACCATCTCCGTCGGCCATCCCAAGCTTCCGACATCGTTGAGTGCCGTTGAGCATGGTGATGACTCCCCGTTGAACCCGCTTCTTGCTGAATTCCACCAGTTTCCACTGCAAATCCCACTCTGGAATTCGTCTGCCATGGCCACAAAATTGATATGCTGCTGCTGCTCTCTCTCTCTCTCTCTATAATATATATAGATCTGTATTTTCTCCACTTCTCTCTTTAGCTTCTTTCCAGCTCTTTGAGCTTCGTTATAGATGAAAATGATTCGCCGCTTCGCTTTATTTATATACAACCGTTTGTGTGTACGGCCAGTAGGAACGATCAGAATCCCATCCGGTTTCCCATGAGAGAATTTGAAATCAAATTTCCTTTTTCAACTTTATTTTTAGTAATTTTTTATTTTATTCCGTAGAAACAAAGCCATGTTAGTAAAAAATATTAATATTTTTTTATTTTTTATTTTTTTTACGAGACTTGTGATTCTCTATGTTATAAGTTATAAGACCAAACCATCGTATGGGAAGGTCGGTTTGGAGTGGTTGCTTAGGGTTACCCTGATGGCACCTCATCGGCGACTTTAGGTCTGGCTGTGTGATAACATTTTCATGAAGAAAAAAGGAATTATAACCAAACTCTGACAACATCCGTCTACTTTTTTAAAGTATTATGTACTTTTAGAGTTAATTTTTATCCATACTTTTTTTTTCTTCTAAAAACCAAGATTAGATAATTGAACCTAAGGATTAATGAAACTTAACCATAGTTAAAAAGTATTAAAAAGATACTGTTAACCTGTGGGATGTAACACTAAGGAGTCTGGTGGTTGTAATCGTAGAAAATTTCAAGTCTTTTATGAGTGTTATTTTGAAGCTGAGCACTACTACACAAAAAAGCGTAGCTCCTCTTCGTTTTTTGATAGTTGGTAATAGATAATCTAAACAAATGTACACATGATCAAATCTAGGGAAAACATTGAGGTGCCATAAGACTAAGCTCATACACTCACTTCAAAAGGGTCTGACTTTAGGAGGAGTTCGTCATAACAGTAGCTCCTTTTCTTAATACAAAGATAGTGACATTTTGTTATTATGGAAGAAAATAATAATAATTTTGTAAAACACTTTTTTATTGCTACCACCATAGGTAAAAAGGGAGTATCACTTAAGCACAGTTGCGCTTTGTATTTAAATTAATTTTTTATTGGTTGCAACATCACTATTTCAGTATTTTCCATCATTATTTCGCTTATATTTGCCTTCTCGAGTGATCCAATGCATAAAAATCCTTTACAGTTAAACTAGCTTAATTAATGAAAAATATTTCTTACAACGTTTAAATATAAAGTGGAGCTAAAAATGTGCAATGTGACATTCGTATTTTAAAATGAATATATATATATATATATATATATATATATATATATATAAAAAGTCTTTTTTTCCTTTTTGCATAGCACTCCAAAGAGATTTTTTTTTGGTGAAATGTTATCATTTAATTAGCACATTCTAAACTCACACACTGCTAGACCTAAGTTAGCTGCTAAAGTGTCATAAGGGTAAGTCCAAGTAACCACTCCAAAAGGGTTGTCTTAATTAAGGAGGGTTCATGGCCCCTTATACACCCCTGCAAAGTCAACTTCCCAAGGATATTACTGTTGTTTCTTTTTGTATTAAATTACTGTGGTCTATAGGACGATTTCAGAATTTGTGGTCTACAGGATGATTTTGGAAATCATGGTCTCTAGGATGATTTTGGAAATCGTGGTCGTAAGGACGATTTCAGAATTCGTACTCATAATGATGAATATCGAACCCGTGCTCTAATCAAGGACGAGACCGACTTTGAGGATGAAAGTATCAGGAGGCAATCTATTTACTCTTGTGTTAAGTGAAAAACACTGACTTAGCATTTAATGTTGGTCACTTCGAATCACTTTCGACCGAACCGACCTGAGAAGAAGTAGGCTTAATATATGTGTGACACGTTTGAGAGAAGATTTGTCTAACATATTTTGTAATGATCACAAGGAATGATGTATGGCCATCTATGGGCATGAATGAACATAGACACCTAAGTCTATAAATACCCCTCGACCCTCAGGAAGAAGGGGATTGAGAAAATCGACCATTATACCACTCATTTTCTGAAGACTAAGAACAAAAGCCCTACCTCATACACTCCTAACCTCTAATCTAAGTTCACTTTTTGCATTCCATCTTCTTCCTATACCAATTTCATCATCGGAGTGTCTTGACAGGACGAACCCCCTCTTCTTCAACAAACGACGATTTCTGCTACCACATTCTTCCTTCTACCAGTCAACCCGAACTAAAGAAGAAAGTGACACGTGAAGCTTCTGAAAAATTCTCATCACAATTACAAAAGTAGCCTAAGCAGCAAGAGACTCTACTTATAAGTTGTCTAGAGCTTGGAAGTGGACTTGGCAGGGGTTTATAAGGGGCCATCAACCCTCCATAGGACAGACCCTTTTGGAGTGATTGCTTAGACTTTCCCTTATGGCACCTTAGCGGCTACCTTAGGTCTGACTGTGTGTGAATTTAGCATGTGTTAGTTACATGATAACATTTCCATAAAAAATAATAAAATAATAAAAAAATCTAGAGCTTGTAAAGATGCCCCTTTAGTCTCATTTCGATGTGATTACAAGTATGCCACTATTGGGACATTTGAGACTCTATTAGCATCCTCTAGCAAACAAAAAAAAACTATTAGCATCAAAGCTCACATACCATCTTTGCCCCTTAAGCCTTCTTATTGAGCAAAAAATGAAACAAATAGGAAGAGGAAAGTAGAAATAACCCAATATTTTTTCCTAAAAAGTTAATCACTGAAAATGTCATCTTTCAAATTTAGAATTTCAAATAGTTAGAAAGGAAAGGGAGGGGTGGGTCTCATGCCATTTGGCGTGAGCTAGTTCAGTTGCGTGATCGATGAAAAAAATCAGCTAACGCAATTCCTACCGCGAAAGGCGGCGCAATATTTCCAAATTGAGATTTTTTTGAAGGAGATGAACAATCATGGAGAGCATCACACATCACTGGAAGGGTCAATTTTGCCGTTGAACACTGCCCTCAGACGAAACTGATTTGTGATCAGTGCCTCAATTTGGACTTAGGTAGGTGAAGCCTAATCTTAATCTCATAAAAGTAACATTATTTTACACTACTCAAATACGTCAAATTTGAGTGACTCTATACAATGTAAAATGGATAATAAGTATAAAACAGTAAGGTTTCATTGACTTCTAACTAGCGTTCGTTTTCAAGAATATTGAATAATTGAAAGTCATGTTAGGTCATTTCCATGAGTTGGGATTTCCTTGAAATCACAACGATAGTAACTGTCATTACTTTCGTGACTGCAATCTCAAATGACTTTGATACAGGTCTCAATTACAGTAAGCGATTCGGATCCAACCCAAGATTTGGTCAATGGATCTAATAGATTTTCACGAAAAATATCGTTATTTAAAGTTGTATACCTGGCCCCAATGGTAATCAAAATCCAATATCATTATGCCCGGAGTTGGATTATCTGATCAAGAGCCTTCTCTTTAAGCAGTACTCAGATAAAACTACAGTAGATGAAAAATAATCCTGCTTCTCACCCCCTTAAAACTTGCCGACATGACCTCTTTTAATTTTCTTTTACTGGGGTTAAAATTCATTAGTTCTTAGGGTTAAAGCATCTAACCTTAGTTTTTAAAAAGAAAAATAATAATTATTAGTAACCATAGGGGTTCAAACTTTTGAACCAGAGTTCAAGGGCAATGAAAGGTTTTGTGACGGTAGTGAGATGCATAATCTGCTCCTCATATGAGGACCAGATTATTTCTCAAAGTAGAGTTAGGGGGCAACATTACTATATTTAAGTACTTATTTATTTATTGGGGGATAAATGTAAATAAGTATTAAGTAGAAGCGATTAAGATTCAAAAAAAATAAGGGAGTCAAATCCTCTACGGTGATAACCGGATTTAGCAAATCCGGTTATCACCCCTAGAGGTCACCACGTGTCTCCTTTGACGCCCCTTAACCATGAGTAAGGTTCACCCATCTATTTTTGGTTTTTTTTTAAAAAATATTATTTCTTTTTTTAAAATTAAAAAACAGTTTTTAGAGTTTTTTTAATATTAAAAACAGTTTTTTAATTAAAAAAAGAATTAATATTTAAAAAAAAAAACCAAAAATGGGTGGGTGAACCCTAGGGGTGGGTGAACCTTACCCACGGTTAAGGGGTGTCAAAGGAGACACGTGGCGACCTCTAAGGGTGATGACCGGAGATGATTTGGCTCCAAAAATAAGTATTCATAAATAAGTAATCCCATACCTACTTTTTAAAAATGTACTTATTTATAATATAGAAAAACACTTGTTTATAAAAAGTAGCTTATAGGAGTAGTGTTACCAAACACCCCCTTAGTTTTCAATATTCAAAACTTAATTTAAGTATAACGTGTGTTACTTGATAACCTTTCATCCCCCTCCGCCCTTAAAAAAAAAGAAAAAAAGATATCAAGGGTAATTCCGTAATTGAAAAATGAAACTTACGTTTGAAATTTTATACACCAGAGGCTTCAGAAGGCATAAAGGGTATCCCCGTAATTCAGGTATGATATTTACGGCCGAGCCCGGAAGTCTCAAATTCCTTTCGGCCTCAAAATATATTTTAAAAAAGAAAAGGGACCGATACGGCTTGAGGCGGCGCCAGGTGCAAGAGTCAGACTAAGCGAGTGACGTCATGCTTATGACCTTGTAGGAAAAAGAGTCAACGTGGGAACCACACGGCGTGCGCGCGTGCGACGACACATGGGGCCTCTTGAGCCTTGGAAGGGTCAACACCTCGAAAGCGACCATTTCTTCCTCTGAATCATTAGACGTAGTACACACGTACCAATTTTGACCCTCCAATTTTTTTCCCTCTTAATCCGACCTACATTTGTCAGCAAGGATAACTATCTCAGCTCGTCAATGTATGCATAGATCTCCTTTTTGAAAATTTCCCACTTGTTCTCTTCTTTTTCATTTCCCTTCTCAGATTCCATTTTTAAGCACAGATGTATTTGTTGAGCAATTTAGAGAGAGAGAGAGAGAGAGAATATCAAGAGGGATATTGACCTTTGAGGGTAAGAGACCATCGTGGCTTTTGGTCAGGTGAGAAATATTAGGTCAGAACCATCCACTCCTTGGTTTATTCTGTGTCTTGATCTTATGCTCGAAGGATGTTCTCTCTCACCAACAAAATAAATGACCCTTGTGTCCCTTTTGCTCATGTCTTCGCTTATGAATTATGTGATCTCTCATACCCGCCACAACATATATACATACCCAAGTGCATGTATATATGTTCCCCCATTTGATCATAGCTTTAATTTTATTCGGTAGTTGGAGCTCTTAAGACATGGTCTACGGAAATATATATGTTTAAAGGCTAAATTATGTTAATGATAGGTGCACTTGGTCCAACTAATAGAGTGCAAATCCTCTGGAGGGAACCCTCCACCATATTCAGTCAAAATGACGACAAAGGTCCCATTATCAATTCTAAAATCTTAGTTAAGTTATCATTAAAGCATTAACTCCAAGAGTTAATAGTTGCTATTTATATTCAAAATTTGAAATTAAATACAAATTGAAGCTCTAGTTCAATAGATAACCAGAGCTCTTCCATATTATGCGCACTGGTAGGGAATTCTAGAAATTATATAAAAACATTTACTTTACATAAATACGCTTATTTTGCATTTATAATTTTCAAATACTCCACCATAAGGCATATTTTAGGAGGCTTGGTTATCTCTTAAACCAAATCTCTTGTCTATCTTAAAACTCTTTATATATATATATATATATATATATATATACTAGTTTTTCTCATCATTTGTATTGAATACCATTCTATTAAATATAATGATACTTTGATGTTTTCATATGATACGTGAGTGATGTCATTATGATGTAACCTAGTGAATAAATTAAAGATGGTAAAAATGAGACGCTTACTTCGACGAGGTAGGACATAGATAGACACACATGAGGGACACCAATAAAATAACAAGAGTCAAGGTCCCATCTATTAGTGAAACTTGACAATAATGGTCTTTTTCAGCTGACACATGAGAGGAAAAAAATGCATCTCATTTGTCTCATGGCTACAAAAACCCTTGTTGCCAAGTTTCACTCATGTTCTAGCACATTCTCGAGAGAACATCTTAGATCTTAGGCCTTAGGCAGAATCTTTGTCCATTTTTTCTAAAGAGATTAACTAGAGCTCTATTGAAGATACAACTAGAGCAACCAAAACTATGCACTCTGAATTGAAGAGACAACTATGCCTTATCGCAGGGGTACTTTTGAAATTACAATACGAAACTAATTAAGGGTATTTCTATCAACTGAACTTTTTTTCTCTAAATCCCAAAATACTCCTGTCAATGCATATTTTGGGTTGCTACTATTATCCTATTCATAGTTATTTTGAAAATTAAATTGGATTAACATTAATCTTAAAGTCAATACTTACTTCTTTTATCTTTTTTGTAGTCTCTTCTTTAGTAGCTTCTTTTATGGTTCTGTGAGCTCTTTGTTCCTTTGTATTCCTTTATTACTTTCTAATACTGAAATGAGCAATAGGCCCCTCGTCGGCCGAGGAGGGGACTATTCCTCCTCCCTCTCACATAGCCGACCCTTCAACTCCTATTAACTCGGGTTAGTTTTCTTTACCCTTTTAGTTAATTTTTTTAATTTTATTTTTCTAAAAACAAAGGGTAGATGGGTGACCCTAAGGGTGGATGAATCTTAACCATAGTTAAATGGGTTTAGAAGAGGGACATATGACAAGAAAATGGGAGCCAAGACGCCCCTCCTCGTGTCACCGACGGAGGAGGTGATTATTTTCCTACTGAAAAATACAAAAGTACTTGTCAACTAAAATTAATGGAACACGTGGTGCAACGGTGTGAATGCTTGATAGATTTTAGCATGTTGAGTGGATGTGTCGCAAATAATAGAGAAGAAAGTAGAAAGAAAACATGAAGAGACACGGACACCTGAGTGGCTACGGGTTGACCATGTGGGTCGGAGTCCCAATCGAAAGGAAAGGAGAAGAGAAGAGAAGAGAAGAGGAAGAAATGCATTTGGTTTGGTCCATATGTTTTGTCAATCCAACGTGCCTTCTGCTATCTTAGTCAACCAGTAACTGAGTAAAACACGCACCATAGGCGCCGCCCATATTATCCTTCACCATTCAAATTCAAAGTAAATAAAACAAAATCCAATTGGCATTTCGCAACAGGTGGTAATAAAAATCATGGGTAGGTGTAGTTCACACTTCACAAATAATTTATCAAAAGAGAAGACCAGATCTTGGCAGCAACAGACGTTGCAGCTCGATGCTACATAAACCAATGGGTTGCTGCCACGTCATGTTCTGTACAGTTATTTAATAATAAAAATATTGGAGACTAAGTAACTGACATAAAATTTGATGTGGCAGCTACACGTTTGGGTGTTTGTAGCCCGAGGCAACAACGCCCTTTTGCTGCCAAGATTTGCTCCTAAAATCATGGTTTTCTGGTAATTTTTTGTGAAAGTTCTTTATAAATGAAAAACCATGTAATTGCAATACGAAATGAGTATATCCTTTCTAATACACTCTTTTAAGTGCTTACGTTATTCAGTATTCCACTACTGTTAACATGTCATCACAAGTAAGAAAATATCTCCTCTGTACAGTTAGTTCTTTCGAGTGAAGCTTGGCAACGATCCTCTTTGTAGCTACAAACGACCAACCAACGTAGGCTATACAGACCCTTGTTGTCAAGTTTCATCTGTTCTTTTTAATCGATGAAAATACATTTATTTGTATATTAGCAAGTCATAAACTTGTGTATGCGTGGTATTTTTGTCATTTAAGAAAAAAAAAATGTAAATAGTTTTCCTGTTATTTGGGCAAAAAAAGCACATCAAAATGAGGGTATTTTTTATTCAAACAATGCTAACTTTCACCATTTGTTAGTCGCGCTAGACACAAACTTTAAAACTCTTGTGACATTCGTCTTTATTTTTTCCTTTACCTTTAGAACCAGTTTAGTCCATATCATCCTCTTTGAAAAAATTATTTTCTTAACCTGTTAATTAAGGGGTACCCACAAGCTGTGTCTGGGCCTAGCACTGATTCTCATCACAGATTCAGTCCTCCAAAGGATGCTTAGGATTCATTAATTGGTATGATTTCCTAACCATTATCTATCCAATTGAACGGTGGAGATTGATAATTTTGAAAAGCCACATTGTAAATCAAGGCAGTATGGTGCATAATAACAATACCTTTGGCATCGTCTGCTAAGCTACTGCCATGATCACCATCGATTAAATGAAGCTAGCTGATATCGATAGAACCACAGTACAACCATGTTGCGGCGTCGTGCACCACAAACTCTACTTTTTTTTTTTTTTTTAAGATCACCTAATACCTACCTATGGCGTTACTCTACCACTGAGTTTAAAGGACCCATTTGATTCAATTTTTGAATGAGCCACTAGAATGAACTGAACAGTGCATATTAGCGAGAAAACCATATTCCAGCTTTTTAAAGTTAGGTCTTCGAAAGACAGAAGGTTATGTTGGGTCAATTAAAAAGAACTACTCAAACGAAATCATTAAAAAAATAAAAGAGATAAACCATAGTTTATTATTCTATTAAGAAAATCAACAAATGGTTTAGTGACAACATAATATATTAGCTTAATATCTGGATAGGGCATGGTGATTAAAGGTCTAAACTTACTTTTTCTACCTACCTATCTCTAATCCTATGATATTAGAGGGTCTGTTAATTAGTCTCTAGGTCTCTCTCTTTAGTGACGTCTAAATCCTTATAATCCTCAACAACTTCCTCTAACCCCATTGCCCCCAAATTCCCTTAGGATTTAGGGTTTGTTCCCTATATGGTCATTTCTACTTCAGATTGACTTCTTGAGATTTATGTTATATTCTTAAGAATGACAAGTCAATAATCATTGGGTTTGTTGACTTATGACAGGTCACCACATAAGTCTTCCCTTGGTGGGGTTGACATGGATAATTGACCCATGTTGATGAAACATTCCTTTAGTCATCATGGGGTCCCACCTTTCACAAACCCTTATAATCCTAGAACATTTGAGGGCATGGGTTGAAAGATATGTTCTTCCTTGTCATCTTGTGCTCTCTCAATCCCTACTACTATTCTTCTTTAATTCCTCAAATCTTTAGTTATTTTTTTCTTAATTATCTTAGAAAGAAGGCAAGTGAGATCTAACTCATCTTTGTTTTTCTACAAGGATGCCGAAGGTACATGTCGTGATCAACGAATAAGGTTATGCCACGTGGGTCGGTGCATGACATCATCATTGTATCATAAAGAAGAATTATAGAGATGGACACTTTTTTCTAATTGATTAAATTAAAGGACTAAAAAATGCATTGACTCCAGGAATGATGTAAGGGAATTTTGTTGTAGGTTTCATGATGGAAAGATGGAGATGAGAGCTCTTTCTGTTTCTTTTCTCTGTTGCTATGATTTCTATGGAAGAAAGCGCCTTATTCAAATTTGTCTGTTCACACACATCTCCCTTTTCTCTTTAGTCCCTTCACTTAGATCTCTTCGTCCTCAAGCTTGACTTTTACAACAAAGCAACATGACGATTCATTTCGCTAGGGTGTATGAGTAGAATACGTTTACCTAGGGTGTGAAAATTCATCAAATTTGGTTTGTCTTACCAACAAACCATAATCGAGTGGCTTTTTGGCCACACAATCCTAGCATTTGATGAATAAGTTGGGGTGGTTAAGTAGGTTGCCATTTTAAGGCAAAAGATGTGACCTAAACTCCTATTCCTTTTGTATTAAAGTCAATGTTAATGCCCTCCAACAACTACAATCCAATAAAATCCTCAGGGAAGGTCTAACTGCTCTTTAGAATTCGGTAGAAAAAATATCTTATGAAAATGAGGTTTAAGAACCAAAGCAGTAGAAGAGAATGTATGTGTGGTTTATGGTTTATCATCACTGGCGGAGCCACATGGGGCCCAGAGGGGCTGAAGAGCCCCATCGATTTTGAAAAAAAATGTAGTATTAATAAGGGTGTGCAGCCCCGGGGGACGGTGGACGGGGGCTTTAGCCCTCCCAATTTTTGAGAAAAAAAACATAATTTATTCTTATTTAATTTAATTTAAGAAGGCATAGGAATGGGACAATTAAAAAAAAACTAAGGTTTATACTATAATATTGAATATATTACTTAATTTAAGATGACATAATATTAGGAAAGAAGATCTATTCTCCTCATCAAGATCCACAATCACCAACTCATCACCTTAATATACTGGTTGTATATGTCAATCTATTCCTTATTCTTAGGATCTGTACGATTGACTTTTCTCTTTCCGGCTTGTATATTTTGTATAAATATATGCTCACAGTATCAATATAATTACTTCACCATTTTATTCTCAAACCTGCTTTGGCTCTTTATGGTATTAGAGCATCACAAGCTCCCACAAGTCCTCTAAAATGATCCTAAACCTACCCTCTTCTTCATTGAAATTCTTCTCTCATCATGATAGAAAAGAGCAAAGCCACATCTTCCTCTCCTAGCCAAAGCACTCTCATTGTTCTCAACTCAACTCAATGCCTGCTAAGTTAACTCCAGAGAACTATCACTCATGGAAGGCTCAGTTTGATTCATTGCTCTTTGGCTACGACCTGCTTGGATATATCGACGGATCTACTGAGTTGACAGATGAAGAAAAACAAATTCCCAACCCGGAGTTCACTCTATGGCAAAGACAAGATAAGCTGCTTTTTCATGGTATTCTCTCATCTCTCTCTGATCAAGTAATACCAATGGTCAGTTCGTCAAAAACTGCTGCTGAGGCGTGGAATCGCCTTGCAAAATATTATGCTAATCCGTCATCCACTCGGGTTATGGGGCTGATGGATCAACTCTTTAAAGGACGAGGAAAAAGATCTATTGTTGAATATCTCGGTTTCATTCGCGGCTGTGAGCATGAGATCTTCCTACCCACTTTCACAATTATATGTTTTGACTTGAGTCGCCACCTATTCATTCTTAGGGATAGGTCCCGGGTATTTGTTTGTTTGGATAAGGCAAATGGTCTAATCAGAGTTAGGGTAAGTGGTTCGATTAAGCCCTGAGGAAGGTGTTAGGCACCCCAAGACCCCCGTTTTATAACGGTTACCTACTCCCTAAACTTAAGCCAATTATAATCTCAAAGTTTAATTAAAATGTCCAAAGTTTTTAAGTGAGTGCTAATCCAAGAAAAATAGAAAGCTAGATGGCTAGGGTCGAACCCGAGTTGAGTTGCCTACGTACTCACATGGTGAGATCAGACCGAGCGTAGTTCTGGCACATGAGCCCGTGCCGAGGCTAGGGGGGAGTGTGTGTGTGCATAGGATGGTCAAAGGGTCTAGCCTAGAAGGCTATGGTTTAGTTGACCGGGGAGGTCAAGTGCACAAGTGTTAAGTCTAACCGCGGTTAGAGGGTATTTATCCATGGTTAGATGAGCTAACCAAAGTTAAGGAGGTCCTACAAGTCTCTTTTTGGTCTTTTTGTATTTTTTATATTTTTTGAGATTTTTGGGGATATTTGAATGTTTTTTATATTTTGGTTATATTTGAATGTTTTTGGTGTTTTGAGATTTTATCATGTTTTTGAATTTTCATATAGGTAAGGTTTTGACAAACTTAACTAAAGTCAAATTTAGTCCAAGAGTTTGGCTAAAAGATTATAGTTTAAGACATAAAGAGGGATGTGCCTTATGAATAGTAAATGGTCTATTACCAACACCTATTTTGTTGGATTGATGTTGATAATAGATCAAATACCATTGTCTTTAGTATGAAACATTTTTAAGAATGTCCTCTTTAAGTCCTTACACCATCATTTATCTTAAGTCCTTAAACCATCACCTACCCATTCAACATAGAATATGAAGGAAAAATAAAGAAATGAAAGAAAATGAAAACTCATCCTCTCCCTTTTAAGGTGGTTCATTTACACCATTATTAATGATGTAATGTTGCTCTAAAGAATGTTAGGGAGGGGATGAGCTTTCACAAAAAATTCTAGAAAGAGGACTAGAATCTCAAAAGAAAACAAAATGAAAAAGAGAGGTATAACTTTAGCTTCCACTCTCTATGGGCCTACCCATATCCACACTTGTGGGTACATAAAAAAGAAGAAAATATGTACATGGAAAGGAAAAGAAAAAATGAGCATCTCCTTGCCTTTGATATGGGGTCCCTCTACACCATTAGATTGGTGTAGAGAGACCCAACTATGCTTGAGAAATGAGAGATCAAGAAGAGAGAACCAAATAAAAAAAAAAGATAAAAAAGAAGAGAAAATGAAAGAAGGAGTGCCTACTCCTCCAAGAATTCTCCTTCAATGCTCCAAGGGGTAGGGTTTTAGAATCCACAAAGGAAGAGAGTTAGTGAAGAACTCTAAGCTTTTAGTCTTAGAATTCTTTCCAAACTCTAAACCTTAGTTTCTTCTCCCTTCTTCAAACTCAAGAGAAACACAAGTGGGTGGGAACCTTCTAGGGGTCTTGAGGGATGGATCTAAGGGGCTAAGGGATTGATATTTATAGGAAAACTAAGAGGTTGAGTTGTGTCTTTTACATGGGGGATAAAAGGAGCTAGTGGGTAAAGACTTAAGTGTTGTAAGGTGAGTTGATAGATTGGGTGTTGTAAGGAGTGTAAGAAAGTGTAAGAGAGTTGGTGGGTTAAGTGAACTATGAGTTATATGAGTATGGGTTGTAGGATATAGGGTGTAAGAGAGGTGTAAGAGAGTTGGTGGGTTGAGTGAACTATGAGTTATATAGGTATGGGTTGATGTAAGAGAGGTGTAAGAGAGTTGGTGGGTTGAGTGAACTATGGGTTATATGGGTATGGGTTGTAGGATATAGGGTAGGTGGATATGGATATGTGGATTAGGTCTTATGGATCATGGGTTATTAGTAGATGGGTCATGGGTTATGATTATTGGACTTTGACTATGACATTTGGGCTTGGGCTATGGAAATAGGCTTTGGCTTAGGCAATTGGGTGATTGGGTATTTGGGCTTGACTACTTGGGTTGGGTAATAAAATTAGGTAATTGGGTTTGATTGAGTTGTCTGGGTACAAGTTTGGCCAAATGGGCTTGGGCCTTGGGTAAACCTTGAAGCATTTGAAAAAGTGGGAAGAGAAATAGGGGGTGCAAAAATAGGGTGCTTACAGCGGCATCGCCGATGAACTTGCCATCATTGGCTCACCGGTACCAAACCCCAACCTCATTTTTCATGTTTTGAATGGAGTTGGCCCCCCGAGTTTAAGGAACTCGCTGCTGCAATTAGAGCGCGAGCTGAGACACTGTCATAGGCTTTGAGGAGCTTCATGACAAGCTTGTGGAATAAAAATCATTCCTCAAGTGTGAGGAAAGCAACTCCGTTGTTATGACTGCTAATGCTGCTCGTTTCAATCAGCAACATAGGGAAATCAATCTCAGAGAAAATACTCTCACAACCGCAACAACCAAGGTGGCAGTGCAATGCCAGCACCAACAATAATCATGGAAACAACTCCAACAAAGGCCCTACAGTGATCTGTCAATACTGTGAACACAAAGGTCACAATGCTCGTGAGTGCTACTCCTTAAAACGGCAATTCAGATTGCCCGTGCCACCTAGAGCCAATCACAGAACCACAGGTGGTGGTCATGGCTCAAGCTCTAACTGGCTTCTTGACACATGTGCTTCTCACCATGTCACCGCTGATTTGAACAACCTCTCGATTCAGCAACCCTACGAAGGAATCGACGATATTATAATTGGTGACGGTACAGGTGTGCATATTACACACACTGGAAAATCCAATCTTACCACTCCTACTAATTCCTTTTCACTTTCAAATGTTTTATGCATTCCATCCATGAAACAGAATTTAATTTCAGTATCCCAATTTTGCAAAACAAATAATGCCTCAATTGAATTTTACCCTTCTTCCTTTTGTTTTAAGGATCTAGCCACGACAGGGGCACTTCTCGCTCAAGGACGGAGCAAGAATGAAGTGTATGAATGGTCAAGCACCAGGGAAATCCATCCGGTGACAAAGCAAGCATGTTACGGTGTCAATACTTCTCCTGATCATTGGCATGATCGCCTTGGTCATCCGTCATCAAAAGTCCTTAGTCAAATTGTGTCCTCTAATAAACTCCTTGTGCATCAAGTCAGAATCTGTCAAAAATGTTTTTTTGCGACTCTTGTCATTGTAACAAAAGTCACAAACTCCCTTTTGGTGTGACAAGCTTAAAAAGTCGATGTCCTTTGGATCTATTGTATACGGATGTTTGGATTCCATCCCCTATTCGTTCAATGGATGGCTATTCTTACTATGTCATTTTTGTCGATCACTATTCAAAATATTCATGGTTATTTTCTATGGCAAATAAATCTGATGTCTTCTTTTTATTTTCAAAGTTTAAAACTATGATTTACAATTTCTTCAAAACCTCCATAAATACAATTTATTCTGATGGTGGCACAAAATACCAAAATTTAAAAACCCCTGTTTGCAAATTTTGGGATTCAACATTCGATCTCTTCACCATACACACCACAGCATGTAGCTTCCGTTGAACGTCGTCACCATCACATTGTTGAGACAAGCCTTACACTTTTCCATTGGGCATCTCTCCCTCTATCTCTTTGGTCTTATGCTTTCAATGTTGCGGTTTTTCTTATTAATCAACTTCCTACGCCGATACTTGATAATAAATCATCATTTGAATGCCTATTTAATAATTTACCAAATTATTCCAAATTGAGAGTTTTTGGGTGTCTTTGTTATCCATGGCTTCAGCCTTACAATAATCATAAGCTCAAACAACGGTCAAAGTCCTACATTTTTCTGGGTTACTCAAATGTTCACAATTTTTATATTTGTTTTGAACCCACAAATCACAAAATTTATTTTTCCCGGCATGTTCACTTTATTGAAAATCATTTTCCCTCTTTGTCTCCCTTAAATGAGCGTGACAAAGTGAATGATTTTACTCTTTCCAAATGGGCAATGATCTCTCCTTTCCTTACATCACTTCATTTTGACAACACTTCCTAAACCGTGTCACCAAATTTCCCTCCTTCTCCTCCCCCAAATTTGCCACATTCCTTTTCCAATTCCACACGTTTTTCTTCTCCAACAACCTCATCCCACGATCTAACAGACATTATCCCAATTAATTCTTCACCATCAACTTAGCATAGAAATGGTATCTCATCCCCTACCCCAACTCGTGCTACATCAAATCCCTCAACATCATCCCCTTCAATGCGTCAACTTTCCAAAAACCAGCATGACTCCTCTCAATCCCATGCTAGATCAACTCATTTCCATTCTGAGTCATTGACGCCTTCCCCTGCATCTCTGTCCAGGTCTGATGAATCTTTCCACTCCAAGTCTCCTTCTATTCCTGACACTGTACACACTTGTAGCATTCCATAAGTTGTGGATCTCAACTTGGAAACTTCTCCAAACGTCGCGTCTCTTGCTTCGTCTACGCGTGATAGTGTTCCAAGGTTTGATACCTCTCCATCTCGTTTCTCCCATCACCCCATCAAAGCCGTCAACCCTCCCAACATCCATACCATGACCACACGCTCCAAGAACAATATATTCAAACCTTTAACCAAATTTTCCTATGCCGTCTCTAAACATCCTCTTCCTCAAACCCTAGAACCTACCTCAGTTCTCAAGCCCTCAAGCCCTCACCAATCCCAAATGGAGAGAATCCATGTGTGAAGAGCTTAATGCTCTCATTTGAAATGGAACCTGGGAACTTGTTCCCCGCCAAACCAATCAGAATATCATTGGGTGTGAGTGGGTCTTTCGAGTTAGGCTACGACCTAATGGTAGCATTGATTGCTACAAAGCTCGGCTTGTTGCAAAGGGTTTCAACCAACATCCCAGTATTGACTATCATGAGACATTCAGCCCCGTTGTCAAGCCTACTACTATTCGCATTGTTCACACCCTTGCTCTTTGTTATGGCTGGAAAATTCATCAGTTAGATGTAAACAATGCCTTTCTTCATGGGCATTTATCCGAGGAGGTGTTTATGTCTCAACCCCCAGGCTTTGTCGATAGTACTCGGCCTCATCATGTTTGTCTGCTTCATCGTTCTCTTTACGGTCTCAAACAAGTGCCTCGCGCTTGGTTTCAAGAACTGAAGAATTTCATCATCACTCTTGGTTTTTCCAACTCCAAGAGCGACACCTCCCTCTTTATATATTCTAATGGCAATCTCACTATGTGCCTTTTTGTTTATGTTGATGATTTATTAATTATAGGGAATTCTTCAAACTTTACCAGAAAAATTATTGGGGATCTCTCCAACCGATTCTCCATCAAAGATCTTAGTTCCCTTCACTATTTTTTGGGAGTTGAAATACATCAGTGATCTTCTCACACGCTTCAACATGGAAGGCATGAAGTAGTCCATGACACCAATTAGCTCCTCTACCCGCTTGATTCTTTCAGATGGTACACCTGACGCCGACGTCACCAGCTACCATAGCTTAATTGGTGATATGCAATATCTCTCACTATCTCGACCATATATTACTTACACCGTTAATAAGCTAGCTCAGTTCATGCATGCCCCTACACAAAGACACTGGACTACTGCCAAGAGTTTTCTCCACTACCTGAACACGCAATCTCATATGGGTTGGTTCTCCGATGCTTACAACCACTTTGCCTCACTGCTTACTCCAATGCCGACTGGGCGGGCAATTGTGATTGCAATTCAATCCCTGCTTATGTTATTTTCCTAGGGTCTAACCCTGTTTTTGTTGTGCGAAAGCATGCAAATCAAGGTGAAACAAATCCAAAAACAAAAAATCAAACAAACAAAATAGAGAAAAAGTAAACCAAACGGAGAGACACGATTTATGTGGTTCGGCAATATGCCTACGTCCACGGGCAATGTTGATCGATCACTATATTCAACTGAAGAGTTTACAATGCTCTCACTCAGAAAACCCTCTTCCCAATATACCCGAAAACTGGCTCACTATTTTTCTCAAAAATAAACCCTAAAAATTCTTTATATCATTAGGGTTAGTTACAACATAAAGAAAAAATGGGTAAAATACCCAAAACAGGTCGGGCTAATATTCGGAACCCCACACATTGCCCATTTATCAGGTCATCCGGGTCGCCAAACGGGTCATCATGAATCCGGGTTGAATTCATGACAACATCCAACAATTTCGTGGTGCTCAAAAAAGCAAAGAACAGTAGCCAAGTCTTCAACTAAAGCTGAATATCGCTCTGTCGCCTCTACCACTACTGAGCCAGCTTGGATCACCAATCTCCTTGGTGTTTATCCTACTCAGCCTCCACTTCTCCTATGTGACAATCTTGGTGCTACATACTTGTGCGCCAATCCCGTCTTTCACTCTCGAATGAAGCACATTTCCCTTGACTACCATTTTGTGTGTGATAAAGTTTTCAATGGCTCTCTTACTATTGCTCATGTCTCCACACATGATCAACTTGCCGATGTTCTTACGAAGCCTTTGGCCAAGTCACGGTTCACACCTCTTCATTCCAAGATCGGTGTTTCCGATGGAAGCACAATCTTGCGGGGACATATTAGGAAAGAAGATCTACTCTCCTCATCAAGATCCACAATCATCGACTCATCACCTTAATATACTGGTTGTATATGTCAATCTTATTCCTTATTCTTAGGATTTGTACGATTGAATTTCCTCTTTTTGGCTTGTATATTTTGTATAAATATATGCTCAAAGTATCAATATAATTACTTCACCATTTTATTCTCAAACTTGCTTTGGCTCTTTACATAATCATGAGCAAGGAGAATAGCTGCACCCGCACCCTAAATTTTTTTAAGGGTGCCTCGCGCTTGTTCACACCCTTGCTCTTTGTTATGGCTGGAAAATTCATCAGTTAGATGTAAACAATGCCTTTCTTCATGGGCATTTATCCGAGGAGGTGTTTATGTCTCAACCCCCAGGCTTTGTCGATAGTACTCGGCCTCATCATGTTTGTCTGCTTCATCGTTCTCTTTACGGTCTCAAACAAGTGCCTCGCGCTTGGTTTCAAGAACTGAAGAATTTCATCATCACTCTTGGTTTTTCCAACTCCAAGAGCGACACCTCCCTCTTTATATATTCTAATGGCAATATCACTATGTGCCTTCTTGTTTATGTTGATGATTTATTAATTATAGGGAATTCTTCAAACTTTACCAGAAAAATTATTGGGGATCTCTCCAACCGATTCTCCATCAAAGATCTTAGTTCCCTTCACTATTTTTTGGGAGTTGAAATACATCAGTGATCTTCTCACACGCTTCAACATGGAAGGCATGAAGGAGTCCATGACACCAATCAGCTCCTCTACCCGCTTGATTCTTTCAGATGGTACACCTGACGCCGACGTCACCAGCTACCATAGCTTAATTGGTGGTATGCAATATCTCTTACTATCTCGACCATATATTACTTACACCGTTAATAAGCTAGCTCAGTTCATGCATGCCCCTACACAAAGACACTGGACTACTGCCAAGAGTTTTCTCCACTACCTGAACACGCAATCTCATATGGGTTGGTTCTCCGATGCTTACAACCACTTTGCCTCACTGCTTACTCCAATGCCGACTAGGCGGGCAATTGTGATTGCAATTCAATCCTTGCTTATGTTATTTTCCTAGGGTCTAACCCTGTTTTTGTTGTGCGAAAGCATGCAAATCAAGGTGAAACAAATCCAAAAACAACAAATCAAACAAACAAAATAGAGAAAAAGTAAACCAAACGAAGAGACACGATTTACGTGGTTCGGCAATATGCCTACGTCCACGGGCAATGTTGATCGATCACTATATTCAACTGAAGAGTTTACAATGCTCTCACTCAGAAAACCCTCTTCCCAATATACCCGAAAACTGGCTCACTATTTTTCTCAAAAATAAACCCTAAAAATTCTTTATATCATTAGGGTTAATTACAACATAAAGACAAAATGGGTAAAATACCCAAAACAGGTCGGGCCAATATTCGGAACCCCACACATTGCCCATTTATCAGGTCATCGGGGTCGCCAAACGGATCATCATGAATCCGGGTTGAATTCATGACAACATCCAACAATTTCGTGGTGCTCAAAAAAGCAAAGAACAGTAGCCAAGTCTTCAACTGAAGCTGAATATCGCTCTGTCGCCTCTACCACTACTAAGCTAGCTTGGATCACCAATCTCCTTGGTGTTTATCCTACTCAGCCTCCACTTCTCCTATGTGACAATCTTGGTGCTACATACTTGTGCGCCAATCCCGTCTTTCACTCTCGAATGAAGCACATTTCCCTTGACTACCATTTTGTGTGTGATAAAGTTTTCAATGGCTCTCTTACTATTGCTCATGTCTCCACACATGATCAACTTGCCGATGTTCTTACGAAGCCTTTGGCCAAGTCACGGTTCACACTTCTTCATTCCAAGATCGGTGTTTCCGATGGAAGCACAATCTTGCGGGGACATATTAGGAAAGAAGATCTACTCTCCTCATCAAGATCCACAATCACCGACTCATCACCTTAATATACTGGTTGTATATGTCAATCTTATTCCTTATTCTTAGGATCTGTACGATTGAATTTCCTCTTTTTGGCTTGTATATTTTGTATAAATATATGCTCAAAGTATCAATATAATTACTTCACCATTTTATTCTCAAACTTGCTTTGGCTCTTTACATAATCATGAGCAAGGAGAATAGCTGCACCCGCACCCTAACTTTTTTTTAAAAAAAATTTACAAACAACAAATTGTCCCATGAACTAGTTCTAAAAAAAAAATCAGGGACTACGCCCTGAACCCCGGAACCCATCAGCCCCCCTACAAGAAAATCCTGGCTCCACCTTTATTTATCATCCTTTGACCTTAGTAAACACCATCTCCACATGGTACATTGCTCCATATAAATATATAATCATATATTTTTCCGTTACAAAATATTTCACATGCTATAGTAGAAAGCTTAAAATGCATATTTGAAGGATGAGAAGTGGGGTCATGGTAAGATGTCGTAACTGAATCACGTGATTTCAAACCGATTAGTCAATGTGAGAAACTCCCTGAGTTGTGCCACAAAAACTATCCCATATTGGCCACCACACCAGCTCATCTGTTCCAGCCTATGAGCAAGAAGCCCTACCCCAAAATTTTTTTTTTAAAAAAACTTGTTTACTTGGTTTTGTTCTAGCTATTGGTAATTTTCTAGTGTTTCTTCTTCCTTATTCTCTTCAGCCTCTTTTTTTTTTTTTAACTAAATCCACTCAGAAGGAGTGGGGGGTTTGGCAGACCCCTACCTGTTTATTAAAAATAAAAATTATGGGGGGGACATAAACCTTACCCCTACAAACGACCAACCAAAGAGAAGGGGGGGACATAAAACCTTACCCCTACTCCACGACCAACTAAAGGGGGGGGGGGATGAATCCACCCTAAACAAACAAATACAAAGCATGGGGGGGACATAAACCAAAACCCCAGCCAAAAGACCAACTTACAATCTGATATTAAATAAAGATGCTCTATCTGTGTTCATCATGCCTTTAATAGGCATAGGACAATCACTGATTAAATTGAAGGTTTTATCGTCCTGATTTCTACAAGCTTCTTTGGATAGATAATCAGCTATCTGGTTGTTTTCACGGTATGTGTGTTGAAACACCAAGTTACATTTATACTTCAAGTTTATAATCTTCTTCCACCAGTACCAGGTTTTCCATGGGGGCTCTAAGATACCATTAACAACATCAATAATAATTTTAGAATCACTTTCCACAATGATGTTGGATAATCCCAACTCCTCACATAGCAGACAACCGTCCCAAACTGCCCTTATTTCAGAAATAGTGTTGGATTCCATCTCATAGAATTTGTAGTAGGCTATAATCATCTTTCCATTTGAATCCCGAATAATACCGCCTCCTCCACTAACCCCAGTATCACCATTAGCTGCTCCATCAGTATTTAATTTAAACCAACCTGGGGATGGACTGATCCATTTAGTAAGAATGGGCCTTTTAAGTTTAGGATTGATTGGGATGATATCAAAATAGGCACATAAATTCACCTCTTCTGAATTTAAATCCTTAGTAAATTTCCACACTTTAGCAGCCCCTGTCACGCCTTCATTTATTCTTCTCAGGATATCCTTGAAATTCCTCTTGAAGTTATCATGTCTCGAAGCATTCCGAAACAGCCAAATCTCCCAACAAATGTAAGCCGGCAAAACAGTGCAAAGAAATCCCATCATTGATCCATTTTTATTACCTTGGAAGATTCTCATTAATCTAGTTTGAATAGTATCATCCTCAAAAATCTGAATATTCAAGGCAAAACCCACTCTACTCCAAATCTTCTTAGCGATCTCACCTTGGCAAAAAAGATGAGAAAATGATTCTCTATTAGGAGTATAACAACATTCGCACTTACTTGACAGAGATATTCCTTTATCTTGGACTCTTAAGTCTACCGAAATGGCATTGTGAAAAATTTTCCACATAAGAATAGAGATTTTTGAAGGAATAGCCTCATTCCAAATATATTTAGCCCATCTAACTTTATGAGAAGTTTCGCGAACACATTCCCAACTAGATTCAAAGGAAAATTTTCCTGAGCTTTCTTTAGTCCATATGATTTTGTCAGCATGATGAGATAAAGTAATAGAGTGATTATTTATCTCCTGCATCACTCTAGTGGGAAGGATAACTAAATCTTCAGCCCGCCACCTGCCTCTGTTCCAGCTATCTCTGATCATAGGGAAAGTTGTTGGACATTCTGTAGCCAAATCAATTAAAGGAGTATCCTCATACCAAATGTCAAACCAGAAATTTGTATCTTCACCATTTCCTATCAACCATTTACAATTAATCAAAGTTTTTTTGATCCATCGGCCAATCTCTAACCATGTTCTATTGCCCTTGAGGAGGTTGTCTATCATCCAGGGATGGTTATTCTTCAAATACTTGCTTCGAAAGTAATTACTCCAAATACTTTTTTCAGATATGATTTTCCATGCCATCTTCATTCTGAACGCGTGCCCCACTTCCCCAAGTTTCCGAATACCCAAACCACCTTCATCGAGTGGTTTAGCTATTTTGTTCCAAGAAATCCAATGAGCTCTATTGTTGCCCAAAGAGTCATTCCAGAAAAAATGAAGCAAACATACTTTCCAGTCTATTAATAACTCCCTTAGGAATATTGGATCCCATCAAACTATAAATTGGCAAAGAAGAGAGAATAGACTTTAAAAGAACAAGCTTCCCTCCATTAGACAAAAGTTTACCCTTCCAACCTTCAATTTTTCTTCGGACTTTGTCAATAATATTATCAAAGTAGCTGATTTTCATATGACCAATGAAGATGGGTATACCCAAGTACCTGAACGGAAACATGCCGGTTTCAATTCCACTAGAGTTAATCAGCCTTCTCTTGTCCCTTTCAGAATTATTCTTCGCTACATACATAGCACTCTTCTGTTTATTTATTCTTTGCCCTGATTCTGATTCATATTCCGATAAGAATTTGAATAGTTGGGTGATAGATCTTTTCTGCCCATTACAAAAAATAAGAGTGTCGTCAGCAAAAAGTAAATGAGAAATAGGAATAGCATTTCTCGATGTCCTGAAGTACCCCACCTTCTTATCAGCAAAATTAATTTTCAGCCCTCTGCTAAGCACCTCTTCAGCCAGAATGAATAAAGCCGGGGAAAGAGGGTCTCCTTGGCGTAATCCACGAGAAGACTGAAAAAATCCATGCAATTTTCCATTAAGAATAACCGAGAAAAAAGGGGAAGTGATGCAACCTTTAATTAGCTTTAAGAAATTTTCGTTAAATCCAAATTTCTTCAAAACTAATAGGATAAAATCCCATTCCATTCTATCGTATGCTTTGGCCATATCCAGCTTAAAAATCACAATTCCTCCTCTTACTTTCCTGTTAATGTGCGAAGTCATGTCTTGAGCCATAGAAATATTATCCACAATGTTTCTTCCTTTGACAAAAGCAGATTGTTCTTCTGAAATTAATTTTGGCAATATCAGACCCAATCGGTTAGCAATAACCTTTGCTATAATTTTGTAGAAAACATTGCAGAGACTGATTGGTCTATAATCTCCAAAAGTAACTGGGTTCGCAGTTTTTGCTATCAAACATAGCAATGTAGCATTTACAGCTCTCGGAATGAATCCATTATGAAAAAAATACTGAATCGCATCAACTAGATCCTCTTTAATAATATCCAACAATGCTGAAAAAACATAGCCGAAAAACCATCAGGACCTGGAGCACCTGATTCCTGAATCTCGAACACCACTTTCTGGATTTCTTCTGTATCTGGAATTTTACAAAGTTTAGCATTCTCCTCTTCTGAAACAAGGGAAGGGATACATTCCACAATACTATCAGCCCCTGAAATCCCTTCTGAAAGTAAATTTTTCTGAAAAAAGTGAACTGCTTCCCTGCCTTTATCTTCCTCTTGAGTCAACAAGTTTCCATTACTATCATGGATAGAATGCACCATGTTTCTTTTACGATTATGTAGATAAATTGAGTGGAAAAACTTTGTATTTTTGTCCCCTTCTTTAAGCCAATGCTCACGGGATTTTTGTTTCCAAAAAATTTCTTCCATATCTAATAAATCTTTCAACTTTGATTTAGCACTGCATAACTCCAAGTGGCCCTCATCCGTCCAGTTGATTTGCATATGGTTTTCCAGTTCTTCCACTTTACTTTCATGAGCTCTCAGATTAGCAAAGACATTTCCAAATTTATTCCTGTTCCAAGCAGATAACTCTACTTTAAGAAATTTTAATTTCAAAAAGAAAGAAAGAATAGGGTTACCTGGTTTTTCCGCTTTCCAACTTTCTTTCACTATATCCATGAAACCTGCATTCTTTGTCCACATGTTTTGAAATTTGAACGAAGATGGGGATCTTCTTAGATTACAAGCAACTTCAATTAGGAGAGGAGCATGATCCGAAGGACTACGAGGAAGGTGAGTAATAGTGGTCTGCCAGAACACATCAAGCCAAGCTGAGTTGAATAGCACTCTATCCAGCCTTGCCCAAATGCAATGAGCTCTGATACGATCATTGCACCACGTGAACCTGTTCCCTAAAAAAACCCCATCAATCAAACCACATTGGGAAATCATACTATTAAACTCATCAATCGCATTTAGAGCCGGACTTCTGCCTCCTTTTTTTTCCTCCACATTACATACAACATTAAAATCGCCCCCTATAATCCAAGGATAAGATTTATCGGAACTTAAAATTTGCAATTCCTCCCATAATTGCCTCCTTTCCAATCTATCACATGAAGCATAAATAAAAGAAAATTTAACCGGATTCGTACCTCCTTCCGCAAGAACCATCGAAATACATTGGCGAGATTTCTGAATGGAGAACACTGTAATTTTATCCTTCCAGAACACCCAAATTCTGCTACCATCACCATCATTTTCTGTATGCTTTTTGAAACCCATATCACTACCATATCTATCTCGAAACTTTAAATTTTTTTTCGGGTCTAGAATCGCTACTAAAGAAATGTTTTTCTCCGTTATCACTGATTTCAATCTTCTACGGGAATTTGTGTTGCCCGCTCCACGAATATTCCATATGATTGTACTAAACATGATTAGATAATTGAGAATTAGCTACATATCCTGCTCTGGACTTCGATCTTGTTATTCTCGTCACCGCTTTTGGACTAGTTTCCTCTACCACATTGCTTGAATGATTAATGGGATAGCTCTTTAACCACACTGATTCAGCAATTTTCTTGGAGAACACCTTGCAACTTTGTAGGAACTCCTCTTTATTCTGGTCCATTTTGCTTCTGCCCTTCTTGGAATCCGATCTATTCCCAACTTCATTTGTACTCTTTATTGGCACCTCTTCTTCCTTGGAACGCCATCCCCTCTTTGGTTGTTCAAATTGTATTGCCTCCAGTAGATTTAGCATATCTTGGTTATTAACATTACCCCCTCCGAACTCAGCCTCTAGCCCATGATTTACAAGAACCATGTGATCATTTGGTTCAGGTCTTATCAAATTATCTTGAGTCTGATCGGATATCTTGGTTCCCAAGTGTTTGAGAGTTGGAACTTCCAACGCAGACTCTTCTTCTCCAATTGATTTATGCTCCTTCCTTTGGTTATCCTTCTCTTTTTCAACTTCTGAAACTTCAGTGCCATCAGTATCTTCTTCATTCCTTTGAATGCAATCTTTTTTATTCAGATTCTCTTCTATTAATATGAGATCGCAGCTGTGATTTAACGAGGGATCTCCATCTTTCTCTTCTTCCCTTTCCTGATCACCACTCAGAACCACCTCTAAATTCTTTATTATTGGCCTCTGAATTTCTGTAGCATCCTTCTTTCCGAACACTTTTTCAACCCATCTCTTGGTATTATTCTTTTGGTTTGGAACAGCTTCCTCGACTGATTTTCCAGATTTTTTCTTCTCCCTTGCTGCTCTTTTGTAATTCCGTTTCTCATCACTTCTGCACTCTTCACTGCTATGCCCGATCTTCTGACATCTTTCGCAAATAATAGGTTCCTTTTCGTACAGAATTTGTTGCCATCTACCCGAAGTATTCAGCCCTAACCAGAACCTATCAATTTTAGGTTTGGAAACATCTATTTCCACGCACATCCTGGCCATACTTGGCCTCGATAGAGTTTTGGTTGGCCCATCTACCTTCAGCACTTTCCCCACGATACTACCAATGGCCTTCAGGTCCTTCGGATTGAAAAAATTGATAGGTAGCCCCGGCAATGTTATCCATATGGGAACCACCGTAGGTTCTGATCCTGCAAGAAAAAAGGGTGTCCATTTGATAAACCGCACAAACTGTCCCTCCATATAAACAAACTCTTTGATCCAAACTGATAGGAAATCAGCTTCTGCTTCAAATCTTATTAGCATGTGCCTCTCGTCCAGAATCCCTACAGCAATTCCTGACTTAGTGTGCATCGATTCTCTTATGAATTCTATTAATGCTTCAATCGAAGAGCGCCCAAACGTGAATTTGGCAACCAAAACGTGTTGGAAAATTGCTGCAGAAGAGTTGATTTCTTCGGTTGAATAGAAAAGCACTGGTTCTCCTTGATATGATGAAGTCTTCTTAACTTCAGTTATGGATTCATAGCTGAAATCAATTGGATGAGATACTCCATTACCCGATCTGGAGATGTTTCCAACAACAGACGCATAGGTTTTACCTTGCTGATCCGGTGGCCTTGGTGGGGATCTCCCTCTCATTGGGGCGGCTGCCATGAAACCCTAGAGAGTTGCACGAAAAACCTTGCTAACTTACACCACAAAAGTAAAACTTGCTAACATGCACCTCTAGAGCATACTCAATTTTTTATATAGCTGTATCGCACATGAACATAACATGTTTCCTTTAAGCTACTGATTAAATATAAGGATCCAGCTTTTTAATTATATAGATTAGTTAGGATAAATTTTGTAATCGGGTGAATTACCATTGATGAATATGGTCAACATCATTTTCAGATTCTGTTAGTTTTGGTGAAGTAATAGGCACCTAATCTTGGAAGTACTTCATTTTGAAATGAATTAGATATAAGATACGTCAATGCGTGAGCTGTTAGAATCTTTAATCCTTAATTACACTTACTTCTAGCTTACATCATCCTAGCTAGCTAGATGAAGATTCATATAGTTGTCAAATGGGTGTGTGACAATGGCGGAGAAAAATATTGGTATCAGGTGAATGACCAACTTTTACTAGTAGTACCTCATCTGAAGGCTTAATACATATATTAGGAGAGATGATTAGTTAAACCTAAGTAATGCCCCAATACAAAATATATTGTATGGAAATGCAAAGGGCACTTATTATAGATCTGCAACCATAATAATTGTGGACCAAGAGGCTTGTAAATACATCTTTTTTAGGCTAAAACAAGTCTGGGCCAGGGCAAGTACTCCGATGAATCGAGCTGGGCTAAACCTCAGTCCGGCCTTACTGAATCACATGTTTCGCTATAGATGTAAGGTGCAACAAGTGGTGCAGATACGATGGCATGCAAATGATACAAAGTTTTTCTCCCTCCCTCTCTATTACATTTTCATTTAATTGAAAACCCTAGCTATTCCTAAACAACATTATATATATGGTGGCCCAATATAAAATGTTGGACTTTGCTACTAGACCCTATTAGGGCCGAGACCACCGAGACCATGCTCTAAAAGCATTGGATTTCAGGTGGGACTTATTTCACATGGTAGGCCCCACCTAAAATCCCATGCTCTTAGAGCATGGTCTCAGTGGTCTCAGCCCTAATGAGGTCTCAGAAGCTTTGTCAAAAAATATATTTTCTTGACATGGAGAGTGTTAGCCTTGGTCACATCAACCATTAATCTCCGAAAGGAATAGTTGAACACTTTGGAGAGTAAGCACTTGAAGGTTGAGTGACAAAATTACGAAAGATTGATGAATGGCAAAAGACCTCAGATTGTAAAATGGTCTCGGGCAACCACATTATAGGCGACATGTGGTTATAGAAAGGGGAGAAGTCATTTCATTTTCACCCATGATTTTGACTTCTCCATACTTGATATCTCTCTCATTTTTTCTCACACACTTATCGCCACATGTCTCATTGTGGGTGGAGAAGTCGAAATGGCCCCATGATTTTGACTTCTCCACCACTTATCCACTGATTTGTGGTTGCCCGAGAAGAGGCCTTTCTGGCTTCACGGGAGATAATCCGAGGCCATGGCAAAATTAGGAAGGACAATGCTTAACAGACTCAACAGTACTGAGCCCCAGTCGCTGATATATTAAGGAGAGCAAGCATTCTAAGGTTGAAAACTCTAAAAACACAAGTTGCTAAAAAAGGGAGATTGATGAGAGCAATGGAATAGTATTTGCTGTCGCATGCTCTCTACACAGAGATAGGGTATGGTTTGCACTTTGCATAATTGCAAAAGATCAGCTGGTCTTGAGCTGATTTTTGTATTTTAAATAGGCCCGGTCCATTTACCAGAGGTTTTCATGCGTCTTGGATATTCGGGCTAGTCGGGCTAGGTTTGGGATGAGCTCCTCAAATATGGCATATTTATTTTAGAGTTTAAATATGAGGGGGAGCTCTGCTTCAATGCCTTGGAGCAGAGCTCCCTGGCCTTTTAATGTGTAGATGGTAGCCGTTTTGTAATTATTAAGAGAAATAGTGGCAGTGTTGCAAAACAATTGTTTCCATAATTCAAGGGAGATGAGAAACGACCGCACAATCTCATTGGTCTATCCCCTCCTTAACATCCTCTAATGGTGATTAAGATTTTTTCCCTTTTTAACACCGCTAATTGTGGTTAAGTTTCACTCACCCGTAGGGTTCATCCATCCAACCTTGGTTTTAGGAAAACATCATTATTATAATTTAGTTAAACTTAACCATAATTAAAAATGGGTCAAAAGGGACATGGGACATTGCGATCAGCTAGGAAGGGGACTTCTTGGTCCCCTTCTCAGGACTCTTACAAGAATGTCACTGATTTTATACTAAAAGGCCCTCGGAAAGGCCTTAAAGCAGAACTCCATATGACAATGTTGCTAGTCCGATGAAGGATATATCCCTCTCGGTGTTGCTGCAAACCAGTGTATTCGAGCTGAGCTGATCGGGTTTGGCCAAGTTTGAGGTTAGCTTGTTCAAGCTCGACTTGAGCTTGATTCGAGCTCAAATGTTTAGGCATGAGCTTAACATGAACAAACTTAATCGAGCTCGAGCTTCATTCGAGCCTAAACTTTACTAAAGCGCTAAAAATTTAGCTCAAGCTTGATTCCCATAAAAAATTTGTTTAATTTTACACAATTTTAATAAAGGTATTTATTAAAAAATTATAATACAAAAACTACATAAAATAATACATTCCTAAAAGATAATAAGATTTTGGGGGTTAGTCCATCGGTTCAAAGAGTATAGATTTAGATTAGAATTTCTGCTTTTAACTTTTATTTGTGATTAATACTTATTAAACTTAGTTATTAAAAATTAAAAATTATTACAATCCATGATAAAGGAAGTTAAAATATAATTTTAATTGGGAATTGGGCATTCTCCAAAATCTTTTTGCCAAACTGCAATAATTCCCCATTTCACCCAACCTTAAGGATATTCTTATGTGGTTTAAAAAAACAACAAAGGTCAATTCTTAGTGAGATTCCTCTTCTAGGTCTTTCTTCCCGCCACTAATTAGCCTTTCCCTTATCGATAGCCTGGAAAGCGAATTTGCCTCTCAAGGTATCTTTCTTCCTTTGGTCCATGGCCTTGGACAAGATATATACTAACATGCAACTACCTTATAAATAAGGACTTTGCTACTGAGATTCCATTAGGGCTGAGACCATGCTCTTAGAGCATTGGATTTCATGTGGGGCCCATTTCAAATGGTAGGCCCCACCTAAAATCCCATGATCTTAGAGCATGGTCTCGGTGGTCTCGGCCCTAAGGAGGTCTCAAAAACTTTATCCTATAAATAAATGGCAGATGGCCAATGGTTGTTCATGTGCTTAGATGTCGTCATGTTGAGGAGTTGATTGATCACCTCTTGTTACATTGCCCTTATACACTCCATATGTGGAGTTATTTCCTCTCTCACCTAAGAATTAGGCGGGTCTTTCTCCTCTCATTCCGTGATTTCTTACTCTGCAAGTTCTCGGCGTTACTAGAGGAAGAGAGCTTTGAAGGGGGCTCATTGATAGTCGCATCGATCACTTGGTCTCTATGGAAAGAACGTAACTCAAGGGTCTAGCTTCAAGAACTCTCCCTTCTCTTGCTAGAACTTGCCTATACGTCGGTCACCTCTTGAAGCATTAGTGTTCTATCTAGGAGAAATTTTGATATAGCATGACTTTATTTCCAGTTGAAATAACTCGCTTAACCACTATGTTTTGCACTTTAATTTGTACTTCTTCATTTATAATATATATCTATCTCTCTATTACCAATAAAAAAAAATAGCATCATGAAAAAAAAATATTGTATATGCGTGTGTATATATATATATAATATTTTGAAACGATTCGAGCTTAAGCCGAATTGAGCCTTAAATGAGCTGAGCTTTAAATCGAGTCAAATCAAACAAGGTCTAACTAATTGACTTGTTTAAGGATTTTGCTAGCCCCAGTCGCAAATCTTCCGAAGACGCAACTGAGCGCTACAAATGTCAAACATTCTTTGATCTCTATTTTTTTAACTCTTAAAATATTGAAACATCTCCACATGTTAGCCCCATCTTGTGTCTATGGAAAAATTTGGAGTAAATGCGGTTGGGCTAGCACTTCTCCTTGTTTAAATATTGGAGTTCAAATAAAAGCTTCACTTGATTCATTCCAGCTTGAAATATTAGTTTGAGCTTGGCTCAAACGAGCCGGGTTGAGTAGAAGCTAGTTTAGCCTGTGTGTAGCCCTACTACAAACAAGAGACTACTCCCCCTAACCCTAACAACAAAGTAAAGTATGATTAAATGATGCCTTCGAAAATAAAAGTGAAATAGGATTTCTATCACCGACCTCAAATATCTAGAATTAGGCATCTATTAATATGATCCTGATGATTTATATTAATTGGAGAGGCAGACATTAGAATTGATGGGTGGATTGGATTCGGGTTCTCCTTTCAAACCTTTTTATAAACGGTTGGTTCGAACCCGCTCAAAGGTCCCTGCTTTTAGGGCGATGGATCTTCTCTGCAACACTTACTCAACTGCTTCAGATGACGAGGATGAGAGGCTCTCAATACCTTCGTCGAAGCGATTCAGACCCCAAAATCCTCCTCTACAGACCCAACCAACGTCTCGATTTCGTCCCAAATACTCTTCGAATCCTCAAAAAAGAGAAGCTCCTATTCCTATTGCAGGGAGATACGTCTCGAAGAGAGAGCGAGCCATCTCGGCTGCGGATTCTAGGGTTCCTGATCTGGCCCTTTCTTCCACGATCATTCCATCTCCTGGTTTTTTGCTTCTATCCTTCTTATTATTGTTAAAATTACTGATGTTTTGTTTTTGTTTTTGATTTTGGATTTTTGCAATTCGAGTGGGAAGAGCTTAGAACTGGTGTTTCGTTGATGTTTTATGTTGTATCAGTTTAGATAACACTACATTGTCTTCTTTCTACAGAAAGAAAAATTATATTTTTCTTAAATATAAAATTTGGATGTTTGAATCTGTAAATTATGCTTTATCTTACACTTGTGGTGAGTAAATAGGTTTTTGATTATCTTCCTCTCTTCTTTATAGCATTTGAAAACCGTGGTGGGTGTTTTTTTAAAGAATGATTGAATGTATGAGGGATGGACAGATTGAAAATTGTTTAGTTGCTTTCACTGAATGTAAAAGAAAAATTAATGAAATTAGTGTGTTCTACCATCAAAATTATGTATTTCCTTCAATATGAATGGGGACTCATACTTCCGAAAGTTTTGATTTTGGATGCGTTGTTCAGTTCATCTGCATGGAATGGTGTTGTGATAAATGCCTTTCTATGTCCATTTTATTTCTGAGGGTGTACTATTCTTTTAGCTCTTTGAATTCTGTATGTTGGGTGAGGAGTATATTCAGTTTAGACTTATTAGTTTGAGTGAATTTCTGAGTGTCGTCACTCATCATGACATTTCCTCAATTTTGTCAATTTTTGGTCTAGTGGTGAAAAGATAACATAAGAATTTTTACTGCATAAAGTGATAATGGGGCTCTGAATGTTCTATAATAGATCTGCTTCAGACAGTGTATTCTTAACAATGAGTGCATGCTCATTTCATATGGTAATTTTTGTAACTGCGGAAAAACAAAAGAGTTCACTTGATGTACTATCAAGGTGGCTAGGAAAGGAGTATTCATGGTTGGTTCATCGAATGACATGAATTGAGGCTTCTCTGATTTGGAGCAGGTTTCATGCTGTGTATGGCTTGGCACCTCAGCAATCCCTGTGGGTGAAGTGTAGGCATGTGTTTGACACGCGAGAATGAGGTGTGTAACATGTGAGTATGAAACAGTGTCTGACATGCCCATATTAAAAAATGAAGTGACAAAATGTTACGTAGTTGGAACTTGGAGCAAACCAAATTGAAATCCAAAAAATATTAGCTTAAAAATTAGGACAAAGAGGAAGCATCCAGATCATTTGAAGGCACCATATTTAAAGTCGATATCTAGGAAACCTCGTAGCAAATCAGCTGTAAATCTTTTCAAACAAAAGAAAAAGGGGACCTCTTTGAAACCATGCTACAAATCAACTAAATCTTAAACTTGACTTGAATTAAAGAAAACAAATTCATATCATCATTAGTAGTGCTGCTAGTGCTTTAACCCAATGATTGGAGGTTGGCAGTGCGAACCCTTTGTCATTCGTTAAAAAATCATAAATCCAGTCTACTTTCCTCACTATCTTTGTCCATATCATTTTTGTCTTGTTCTAGCACTTCCCTCCACATTGGTGCCATCATTGATCTTTGTTGAACAATTTCCAAGCCATTTCAATCAGCTCTCCATTATTATATCACCTTTTGGAGCTACATCTTGATTCTCTCAAATACTCTCACTTTTGATCTTACATTTCATAACTTTGTCACTCATATATCTCAACTTCCTCATCTTGCCTAAATTAATTCTATGAGTATTCTGCTTCTTGGTCACCGCCATTCTACTCTATAAAGCTTAGCAGATTTTATCATTTTTTTATGGAACTTCTCTTTTAGTTTCAGTGGAATGTGTCAGTCGCATATCAATCCGGAAGCACATCTCCGCCATAGCCACCCACCTCTAATTCAATGGACACCATCCTCTAGGTGTATCTCCCAGCCATCAATCTTTACTTTAGCCTCAACCATGTCTATGTTCTTACTAAATTTGCATCCCGAATATTTTGTCTTGGTCTAACTTATTTTAAAACCTTTAGATTCCAAGGTATACTATATTTGCATTTACCCTAGTCTAGTCTCATCAATTAATACTATGTCATCTGTAAATAACATGCACCAAGGAGCCTCCTCTTTACCGCTCCCTCATATATGTCCCTCAATACATCATTGTATTTTCTTGGAACTCCTTTCTTCCCCTCTAGCTACTAGATTAATTTTTGAAGTAATCTATCATATGCTTTCTCTAAGTCTAGTTACTAAGACCATATGGAAATTTGTTTTCTTGTCTCTGAACTTTTCTATCAATCATTTAAGTGTGAAGATAGTCTTGATAGTACACCGCCCCCTTGCATGCATCCAAATTGATATTTTAAAATTTTAGTTACATGTCTTAATCTTTTTCCCAACACTTTCTCCTATAACTTCATAGTATTAATCATAATTTTGATCTTGCAATAATTTGTGCAACTTTGTACATCTCCTTTATTCTTGTAAATTAATACCAAAATATTTCTCCATGTGTCCAGCATTTTCCCAGTCCTTAAAATAATATTGAACAATTTCAAAAGGTAGGAGTGAGTAGGACAAACTAGTTTCTCCTATGTAATACCACACTTTAGTTAGAAATTTGAAATATCATTTGGTCCCAAAGCTTTTCATATCTTTGTCCTAACCAGAGTTGCCTTTAGTTTGCTTCCACTAATTCATATTTTAATTCACTGTTTTTTTTTTTTTCCATAAAAGCCACTCAGAAGGAGTGGGGGGTTTGGCAGACCCCTACCGGTTTATTAATAAAAAAGAAATTCACGGGGGGGACGTAACACCTTACCCCTACAAAAGGGAGGGGAGGACATAAAACCTTACCCCTACAAAGACTCAAAAACAACGGCGGGAGGGGGGACATAAAACCTTACCCCTAAAAAGATACAAAAGAGGGAAGAGGGAATTAAAAACCCTCACCCAATACAAACTTATCAAAATACTCTAATATGACCAAGACCCACTTTATCCAGAAAGATAAGGGCCCTAAGATTAGGAGAACTATCCTATAAATTCTGGATCAAACCTGAACCCTGAATATCACACCCATAGTTAGCAAGGAAATCAGTAACCTGGTTTGCTTCTCTGTAAATATGGGTTAAAGACGAGCAAATATTGTTGATTCTTTTAATTCTTTGATTCCAATACTAGGCAGACCAAGGGTGTTGACATTTTCCAATCCAAGCATCAACAAGAGTTTTAGAGTTAGATTCTACCTCAATCTGAGTAAAACCCATGGAATGACAGAGCGAGAGGCCATCAAGGAGGGCTATAGTTTCGGCAATATTGCTGGTAGCATGATCATAAAACGAGAAAAAGCTGGCTAGCATATCACCATTCTGATTTCTAATGATTCCTCCTCCACTAGCTAACCCAGGGTTATCTCTAGAGGCTTCATCCACATTAAGCTTTCTAGTACCTAGAAGAGGCCAAGTCCATTTATAATTGAAATATGATTTCTGACTTGAGGAGGAGGAGTCCCAATGCCGAAAAGAGAGATGTCCAATTTTTTTTTGGAGGGAATTTTCCCTAAGTCCACTAGCCAAGCTTTGATTCGAGCAATGATGATGTCTGGAGGCTTTTTTACATTCTTGAATCTTCTCGAACATCTCTCCTTCCAAATTTCCCAAATAATAATAAGAGGGAGTAAATTGTAGGCGACATCGTGATTTCTCTCAGAGGCTCTGAACCATCTCTTAAGAAAGCATTGAATTGAGTCGCTGGGCTGGACGACAATGGAACAAAACCTAGCAAAATATCTCCAAATTCTAGCTGCAAAATCGCTTAGATAAAGAAGATGAGACAAAGTTTCTATGTTACCAAAAGTACAACAATAGCAACGACTGACAAGAGGAATACCTATTGATTGAATTATGTTATCTGTCGAAATAGCACCATACATTACCTTCCACCCAAAGACCTGAATTTTTGTTTGAAGAATATTATTCCATATAGTCCTACTCCAGTCATTACAGGTATTATTTATTCTAATAGAATCCCAAGCAGATTTAACTGTAAACTTACCATTCGGACTTGGATTCCAGATAAAATTATCATCAGAATCAGAAGTAAAAGAACCTGTAGCTCTAATGTCTAATGTCAGATGATCAAAAATATATTCATTAACAAAGAAAGAAATCCCAATTACTGTTAGAATCAAGCATGTCTGAAATAAAAGGAAAAGATTAGGGAGGATAAAGAGCAAAATCAATTAGAGGAACCTCTCAAAACCAACAGTCTAATTAGAAATTTATCTTATTGTTATTTCCAATTAAAGCAGTAGATTTATATATCACGTCTTTACACAACTGGCTAATTTTGATCCAGATTTTGAAGTACCAGGATTATAAAAAGCATGCCAAATATGACTAAATTGAAATTTATTCCTGAAAAAGTTTGACCAAAGATTATTCAATTGATATAGATGCCAAACTTGTTTCATTCTAACGGCATTAGAAAAATCTTTCATTTTACGAATACTAAGACCCCCTTCCAACTGGGGAAGGGTACAAATATTCCAATTAATCCAATGACGTTTCCTAGTTTCATTCGTATTGTTCCAAATTTTTTTTGCCATAATTCCATCAATCTGATAAATAATCCTTTTGGGCACATGGATGCCTGCAAGGAGATATGTGGGCATAGAGGCTAAGGCATATTTCATCAAAATGAGACGACCCCCTAATGATAAAAGTTTTGCCTTCCAACCTTCTACCTTAAAAGAGATTTTGTCAATGAGAGAGTTAAATAGCTCTTTTTAAGGCTGCCTTTATAAAGAGGGACTCCTACATAAATAAAAGGGAATTTTTTCCTTGGGATGCCCACCCAATTAGAAATATTATCTATTCTCATTCTATTCATCTTATCAGAACAATAGAAAGAACTTTTATTTCTATTAATTAATTGCCCAGAAGCTTTCCATACTCTATAATGAAATCAACTTTTTTTTAATATTATGCTTCCTACCATTACAAAAAATGAGGGTGTCATCAGCAAAAAGAAGGTGAGAAACAGGAATACTGTATCTCCCTAATTTATAAGTAGATGAAAGACTCTCAAATATGTTTTTCAAACCCCTACTAAGCACTTCTTCTGCAATGATGAAGATAGCTTGGGATAAAGGGTCACCTTGACGAAGACCCCTCGAACTTTGAAAAAAACCTTGAAGACAACCATTAATAAGAATCGAGAAAGATGGATTAATTAGACAACCTTGAATCAATTTAATAAAATCCTCTTTAAAACCCATCTTTTGAAGGACATAGAATATGAAATTCCAATCCATTCTATCATAAGCTTTAAACATATCTAATTTAAATATAACATTTCCTCCCGGAATTTTCCTATCGATGTCTTGCACCATCTCCTGGGTTATACTAACATTTTCTAGAATATTCGTTCCTTTAACAAATGCATTTTGCTCATCGGAAATAATATTAGGAAGCAATAATCCAATCCGATCAACCAAAATACAAGATATAATCTTATAAAGGAAATTGCAGAGACTAATAGGTTTAAAATCCGAGAAAGATACAGGAGAATTACATTTAGGGATTAAAGCTATAACAGTTGCATTTATGGCTCTAGGAATTTCAGCAGTCAAGAAATAGTAATTAATAGCTTGAAATAAGTCTTCCTTAATTATTTCCCAACAAGAGTGAAAAAAATAATCAGAAAAAGCATCAGGACCAGGGGCACTATCTGCAGACATGCTATAGACAACCTTTTTGATTTCTTCTAAAGAGGGGGAAGTAGATATAGAGATATTGTTTTCTTTCGAAATAATGCAAGGAATATGATGTAAAATACTATTATCATGATTAGCATTATCAGAAGAGAGCAATTTTTGGAAAAAATTTATTGCTTCATTACCTATATCATCCTGAAAGTCTAACCAATTGCCTTGATCATCTTGGATCCTAGAAATACAATTATGACCCCTTTTAGATTTTGTGACCATGTGAAAAAATTTCGTATTTTTATCACCTTCTTTTAACCATTGAATTCTGGATTTCTGTCTTCAGAAAATTTCTTCATAAAGAAGAACACTCTTCAATTCATCTTTAAGAATAGACAAAGAAAAATTTTTCACATCATCCCAAGATCTTTGAATGTCCTCTTCTAATTCAGAAATATTTTTTTCAAGAGGGTTAATTTTTAGAAAAATATTATCAAAGACATCTCTATTCCAAGTTTTTAAGTAAGTTTTAAGCCTTTTTAGCTTAAGGAGAAGGAGGTAAGAGGATTAGCCAAAGTAGGATGCCCCCAAGATTCAGAAACTAGTCTATAAAAATCCGGATGTTTAGTCCACATTTGCTTGAACTTAAAGGAAGAGGGTCTTCTGGTTTGATAATTACGAAACTCTAATACAATGGGAGAATGGTCTGAGGCAACTCTAGATAGATGTTTGACTAAAGAGGTATTGAAATTATTGTTCCAATCAAGATTAAACAAAATACGATCTAAACGAGCATAAATACGATGGATACTTACCTGATTGTTGCACCATGTAAATTTATTACCCGCAAATCCCATATCCATGAGACCTAACTCATTGATCATATTATTAAAATCTTCCATGGAGTCAATGTTAACATCTCTGCCACCCAATTTTTCGTCAGAGGCAGAAATTGCATTAAAATCTCCACCTATAAAAAAGGGACCTGAAAAAGCAATAAAAGCAGAACAAAGATCTTCCCACAGGGATAAGCGTTCCATTCTAGTACATTTTGCGTAAATGAAAGCACATCTTATACTATTAAAATCTACTGAAGAGATATCTACAATAATCATTTGGTCTGTGGATAAAACATAATTAACTTGTAAATGATTTTTCCAGAACAGCCAAATTTTGGGATGAGAATGTTGAGCATCCAAATGAGAATCCATGCCAATAAACTTGCAAACCTCAGAAAGATTATCAAGGTTTTTTTTTGGTTCTATAATAGCTGAAAACACAATACGGTTGGTGGAAATCATATGCTTTAATCTAGTTTTGGAGGTGAGATAACCAATACCCCGAATATTCCAAATCAGAAAATTATTCATTAATAACATTATCGGGATTGTTTACCAAGGAGAGGATCGCTGATCTAGATTGAGTAATTCTATCATTCGAACTCACAACTTTACTACCCTTAGATTTATATTTTCCTATTCTATCTTGATAAGATGAGAATAATTCAGAATCTAATAATCTTTTTGAGAATTTTTTCCCCTCCTCCTAAAAAGAATCAATATCTTTTATAAAGCAAAGAATAAAAGTCGAATGATATTCAAAAGTTTGAGAGTTTTCATACAACATTTTACTCGAGTTCAGAAACTTTGTAGGTATAGTATTATCTTTTGAGATGTTTTTCAAATTTTCCCACATATGATAATACATATTTTGTGTGGAATTATCATTATAATTCCTATTTTTAATTTCCAAAAGGCTGTAAAATTCTGAGTTATTTATCATTTGCTATTTCTTATCAACATGCCCATGTTTAAGTTATCATCCAACGCATTTTTGAACAATAATGCCTATTCTTAGTTTCCAAAAGGCCTTTAACTTCTGAATTAGAAAGAATGTTACTGTTTCAAAATAAAAATCCAACATTTGAATGATCTTCCACATCAAGAGTTTTAGAAGCATTCAAGGGTTTTACAGCGTTTGCAACAGATTTTTTTTACTCTCACTCAACACATAATCAGTCTTATTTGAATCTAAAACTTTGTTAAGTTTATGAGACATTTCCTTGATAATATTAGAAGAATCATCATTATCAATCAAGATAAATTCTTTAGGATTAGGTGAGAGGGACTTACCTGCTATAGAGGGCTCACCGAACTCATCAACCTTTCCTTCATCTGTTGCCGCATCCAAGGAGTTGAGAATCTGATATTCAAGTCGTGGACTTAGATCTGAAATATCTTCAGTGTTTTGATTGTTATATTGAATCAATAATGGGGGAACTGTATCTAAAGCATCTCCAGATTTTTCCTTTTCAGCAAACTGTTTCACCACCCATTGTTTCGTGGTGATCTTCTGCGATCCCTCATGAACAGCCTTTTGTTCCACATCCTTTTCCTTATGATCTAATCTTTTAGATCTAGCTTTGGGTCTATTTTTGATACCCACTCCACAAGAAGATTCCTCATGACCAAGCTTCTTACATTGAGTGCAAAACAGAATTTTTTTTTCATATTCAACAGTTTGCCATTGACCTTGAGTCTCCAAGCCCAACCAAAATCTGTCCTGATTTTGTTTGAGAAGACCAATCTGGATACATATCCTAGCTGCACTTGGTCTGGAGATTGATTTCGTGGCTCCATCGATCTTCAAGACTTTCCCAAAAATGCTTCCAATAGATTGGAGTGTTGAATCATTAAATAAGTGTATGGGAAGATTGGGAAAACACACCCAGACTGGAACTATGGAGGATTCTACCCCTGAGATGAAAGAAGTAGTCTATTTGAAAAACCGAAATAAAAATCCCTTGATATAAACCACCTCTTTGATCCATATCATTAGGTAATCATCCTCCGAAGAAAACCGAAATAATAAATGTCTCGAGTCTAGAATCCCAACTGTAAAACCCATTCGGAGCCCCTCCAATTTCATCATATGAGCTTTGATATCATCAAGGGATGGACGACCATAAGAACATTTAGCCACAAGGGATAGAACATGGGGTTTGGCTAAAACAATGTTTTCTTCATCCGAGAAAAAAATAGCGGGTTCTCCCTTGTACGTAGAGGGAGACTTGAGAGGGATAGAAGAAGATGAAGTGATTAGGGACTGTTTTCCTACAATATCCGCATAGGATAAGGTGGAGTTGGGTGGCCGGCCAGGGGGATCTCCCTCCTTGCCGTCGACTACCTTAGGGTTTTCCATGAAACCCTAGCAAAAATTTCACCAATACTTGCTAACATGCACCTAAAAAATTAGAATGCTAACTTACACCTCCAGAGCACTTTTTTCCAGAATTTTCAATACCGCAGAAGATTTCTTTAATTCGCTGTTGATTTTCATATAGTTATTATTATCTGTGATTGAGACATGTATACTGTTATTATAAGATATTTTCAAATGGGTGGTTCAAAGCATAGTTACAAAGTTCTTTGATTTTTTCAAAAAATTCCCAAATAAGTCTGAACTTTTTCATTGATCGAGTAATTCACGAAGTATACGTGACGTTTTGAAAAAATTGTGACTTTTAAAAAAAGCTGTGAATTTTCCAAATTAAACCCGAATTATTCACGGCGTTTTGAAAAGTTGAATAAATATCTAATATATGAGATATATTTCTTATAAGTTTTCATATTTCAAAATCTTTTTTATTATTTATTCGTCTCTGGACCAATATTTTTCCAAAGTTTCCCTTTTTGCAATCTTTCCTGAAATTTCCCTAGCTGAATAGTTCCCGAACTCCGACTTAGTAACTACGGCTCAGAGGAGTTGAATTGTTTTAGATCCATGCTGAGATGTTATTGTTCTGTCCAATGACACTTTCTAAGGTATATCCCCTAAGAATGCTTGTATTCAACACTTAAGTTCTGAGTGGTGAAAATTGTTTGTAAGATCAACCTGGAAAAAGGGTATGATCATAAAGGTTAGTGGTAAGCTACATGATGGATGGAATTTCTTTTCACTGGTATGTTCTAGGAGTAATTTTGTCTGTGTCATGGTATTAATATTATTCACTTTTCCTGCCTCTCCATAATTGAAGATGGCATCAACTGCCTCACTTTTCCTTCCTATCAATAATTGAAGACTGTGTCGACTATCTTTCCAACCCTATTTTTTGTTATTTAGTCTCCCTTCATACACATGCACGTGCACACGCACACATAGTTTTATTAGAGAAAGCCTAGCTCAAAAGTCTTCCTAGTATCATTGATGCTATTCCAATAAAACTCATGTCCATAGGTATTAAGAGATTATTCTGGTTTGGGTTTTTCAGCCTTAACCCCCTGTTTGGTTCACTAGAAAATAGGGTGTGGAAAAGAAAAGTGGAAGAAAATTCAATTTTCCAGTGTTCAGTTACGAAGAAAACTTTTATGGAAAAGAAAAAGGGGAGAAAATCAGCCCCTAATTTCTTCCGAAGTAAAGATTTCATGTTCCTTGACTTCCTTCTAAAAACTTGAACTTGGAGAGAAAATCTCTAATTTCATGCTTTGTCCCAAATCTTCACTACCAACACAACTTTTACCTCCACCGCCCCCACTACCATTGCCACAGTTGCCACTACCATTACCACCACCGCCACCACTACTACCACTGCAACCTCCACCTCTCACCACTTTCACCCGCTACCACCTCCACCACTACCACCGCTGCGGCGCTGCCACCTCAATCCACCACCTCCAACAATGTGTGCCACGAACCTCTCCTGCCACCACTGCTATTTTCGTCACTTACATCACCACACTTTCCTTCTAACCTTGTTTTTCTATTCTTTTTCTTTCTTAGCAACCAAACAAGGGTGCAGAACTTACTTTTCTTTTCTTTTCCATGTTTTTTTTTTAAAAAAATTTCTTGGCAATCAGACAGAGGGTAAGGGAATTGTTCTGGGAAAATCAGAAACTGAGATGCTTGATTGCCATGTCAACTTGGAAATATTTTTGAAAGGTTGTGGATTAAATTTATTGTTTTATTTGTTTATTTTTTGAAGTTGCCATTTTTTTCTTGTACTTGTTGCTACACTCCCTTTACCATATGCTCTTTGTAAACATTCTATTCAATGGAGCTAACTTTACCACTATAGGTCTGAACTCTGAAGTTAATGATTTCTTAGATGCTCATGTTGTTTTTCCTCATCTGGTCTGGTCCAGCCCACCGGCATAGGCTATAATTCCCCAGTGGTTAGATTTTGTGTCCTCTATGTATCCTCTTAATTTTCCTAGTTTTATGTTGAGATTATAGCGAGGTGTTAGAGGTTATAAATATATCCTCTGTCCTACACCTTTTTTCATTTTATGATAGCTGTTCAGTGTCCAGTTGAACCCCCATCTTACTCAACCGAAATAGAGTTATTGGATTAGTCTGCCATCTAGAATTCGTGATTGTGACTATTAATTTGTATGGCCAAAGCTACTAGTGATTTTAGTCTGCTTTCGATGATTACGACTGTTAATATTTGCAGCTGAAGTTTGATTAGGGCAAACCATAAATCAATACCCAGAACACATTCACCCTGAGATCATTCTGTTTCCATGGAGTGATCCCCTCTCAAACCGTTCAAATTTTGTATTCAACCACAGAAGTTCCTTCCAAGCTCCATTTCATCAATGGCATTCATCACCACCGACCTAACCACCATCACTGGTATCAAACAGAGAAGAAAAAATAAATTAATGATTCATGGGAGTTTGATTAGAGTGGAATTTCATTCATAATGGGGGATTCTGCAATTTATCACCATGAAAAAGTACAAGAGTACAAGACTTCCAATGGAGGGAAAGAGATCCTCTTCTTCTACAGTTCGCCTCAATTTCTCTGATCTCTCCCAAGAAAGTCTCCATGTCAGGACCTATTCTTTTTGTACCATTTTATTTTGTTTACGGCATGTATAACTGATGAATGCATATGAGAAGTTAGTCCTATAGATTCATTCCCAGAACTATTTTGTATTGGACATGAAGCGTTTTGTTGCCTTACCTTCTAAACACTGCAGATGTAAAGACACAGATCTGACTCGATTCAAGAACAGGTCCGAAATCTTGAGCTAAACCCTCTATAGGATTCAAAATTATACCAGTACTTGGTATGAGTTGATCGTGATCCATGGCAGTGGATCAACTTGGGTCATTTACCACCTAGACAACAGAATTGGTGTACACATCGGTTTTTGGTTGGAATAGTCTTGACCCAGATCCGATCCGATTGTTAATTGTATCCTAAATATATGACCCACCAAATCCAAAGATCATATTAATGGACATTAGCTGATCTAATCCAATCCAATGGGTCTGCGGGTTGACCTGACTTGTCTACAGTATTCAAGAACATGTGTACAATCACATGTTCAAGACTTCAAGCTCTCCAGGATGGCCATACTCTAAACAATTACTTGATTAGAGCACAGTCTGTATGGTCACGTGAGACCTGATTTGCTCCAAAAATATTTTGCTCACCTCCTTATCGGTTCTATATTTTTTCTCTCAACTGTAACTTTGGTTTAGCAATTATAGGTTTCCTGTATTTATATTTTTATATGCTTAGAAATACTAGTTATCATCAATGCAAGAACTATCACTAAATTTACATCTATTTTTCCCGTTTTAAATTTTTTGAAACTATACTTCTCATAGAACAACATTGTTTTGTAGTTTTTGAGGGCTCGTCGACATTAAGTCAATGAGTAGTATTCTTTCTGCGCATCAACTTGTATTTTAAATTAGTTTTTTTTGATTTAATATGTGTATTCTTCTTCATTCTGATTGATTTCCATTCTTAATTGCTACGAACATGTTACACTTGCCTGAGATGCTTTCTTCTTGTCTTCAGCTGTGGGAAGTATTTCAGATTCAGATCTACCATGTGATATTTTGTCCTCGTTGAGGCGTCAAGCCAAGGGTAAGACCCAGCTAGGCCAAATTCCTGAAAGGCTGTCTGTAGCTCTAAATGGCCACACCAAGGCTGTCAATTCTATACAATGGTCACCAACTCATGGTGAGTAATCTTCGTTGATAAACTTTAGACAATATTGTTTGTTTTTTCTTTCTCGTTCAACTCTTCTTTATTTGTTTACTGTTCTAGTTTCTTGGTGAACCCAGAGATGATTTAAAATGTCAAGGCAAGCAAAGTATCAATTAGTGATGGTGTTCTTAGTATTAGAATGGTTATTGTAAGCTTTATGGTCTAAATAAGTGGTATGTGAAGCAGACCTCCTGTTGTGCAAGCTGGGGCAGGGTTTTCTTGCCCATCATCTATGTTGCACAGATTCTTTTGGACAACTAGTGTGTCATGTGTCGAATCATGTGGACATGGACATCGTTCATATTCGTCTACTATGACTCATATCAACAAGAATCCATGCATTTTAGACACAGATGGATACAAACACGCCTTATAACCATGACCTTTTATTGTTTATTATACAAAAAAACTGCATATATTTAACATAAATTTCATAAAATTCTTTCAATTCTCATCATTGTAAAGGTGAAACCGGTAGGAAAAGAGGGAGAGGACTACAGTCCATTTCTTTTCAACAGAAAATAGGGAAAAAGAATTAACGATCACTGTAACAAAAAGAAAGGGACACACACAGAGCCCGGGGGAGGGGGAGGGGGGAGGGGGGGGGGGGGGGGGGGGATAGGGGTGTCAACAGGTTGAATTGAGGCCACAAAAGCCTCTTGTAAATAGGCCGTGCTTGAGCCGGGTCTATTCAAAATTTACAAAAATGCAAGCCACAGAGAGAGAGAGAGAGAGAGAGAGAGAGAGAGAATAGGGATGTCAACTGGTTGGACTGGGGCCACAAAAGCCTCTTGTAAATAGGTCGAGCTCGAGCTGGGTCTATTCAAAATTCACAAAAATGCAAGCCCAAGTCTGGGCCATTGACATTTGGCACCCCTAGAATTAATATATGTTCATTACTTCATTTGCTTTAAGTCATATGTTATTTATATTGCTTGATGAATTGTAGTCTTTAATATATTACTTAGTGTTGTTTGCAATAATTTACTTTCATATTTAATTTGTTTTTTAAATCTTATATAGTATTGGTTGTATAACATTTAAAGTATAATAGTTTTAAAATTAACATATCCTCCTGTGTTCCCGATTTTTTTTTTGTTGCCGTGTCCAACATCCTATAGTCAAGTCTGGCACCAACACCTGTGTTCGTCTCCGTGCAACATAACTCATAATATTAAAAATAAAATAGAAAATACACAACTTAGTATTTGTTATAGACAATTATCTGTGATAATCTTTGTGTCTTGTTATATATAACAATCAATGATAACCTTGCATGCAAATGCATTACACTTAAATATGCTTCTTTCTCTGCTGAGTTTTGGATATGTAACAAGGTGGGTACCAAAAGCACATGCAGGAGTAAAGTTTTATGGAAGTGCATTTTTTGTCACATATATTTTCACTGGCAGTGGTTGTAACTCATTGGGTTCAACTTCTTCATATTAAGGATCTGCTCTAATACCGCGATAATCTAGCGTTTTCTTTAGGGAAATGTAACACTATCGCTAATGATTATTCAAGAGGCCAAAAACTTAAAGTTCTATGCTTGCTTGACTTTGATATTTATTTTATGACAGGGCCATAAACGTGACTAGTCCATTGAATATAATTTCCAAAAAAATATTTATAAAGCTGCTTCAAGATGCTAGACCTTTTGTGACATCTAATTTATTAGTGTAATAATTGTAGGACCGTCAGAAGTATCTATGTCCATGTCCATCTCCATCTGAGTCCAAAATGCAGGGATTCTTGTTAATATGAGTCACAACAGGCGTCTCCGTGTCCACACATTTCGACATGGGACATGCCTGTTGTCTTAAGAAATCTGTGAAATATAATCCCTGGAAAGTCGATTGCTTTCTTTAGGGAGAGGTGGAGCAATGCAGTAGTAAGTTGTCAACTTAGTTGTTGAAGTTCTATGCAGTTATACAGGAATTACTACATTGGAGGCACCATCTTATCCAGAGAAACTTTGTACTCTATATAGACCATGAAGCAGTGAACTTAGTCAGATCAACATCAGTAGACTTAAAGCAAAGTAGGTTTCTATCATATGGGAGTACACCACACCATTTTTTTGAAACACAAATTCAAAACAAAGTTGTTGACGCTGTATAGAATGTGGGTTCTCGTGAAACCAAAACTTTCTCGTAAACCACGTTCGGGGAATATTCGATTTCTCTAGAAAACCTACTTTCTTTCACGTTTTCTTCCAAGCCAAACACAGCTTAAGAGATGAGTGTTTCTTTATCAGACAGGATATCAGCTTGTTCTAGGTTTCTAGTTCCAAATCAAAATAAAATGGTGATTTAATGAAACTTATGCGCATGTTTCAGACATAAAACCTGTTTTGCTAGTATACTTATTAGAGTTTGCAATTTGATTTTCCATGGTTCATCGGCATCTATAAAGTTTTAGCTTCTGATCATGTTCTACAAGGCTTGCAATCTAACAACACTCCACATATTTATTAAACACAATATTGTACAGTACAGGTAATATGAATTGGTAAAATATTTTAAATCTGAATGTGTTTGACATCCTGTCCTGTAATTGCAAATATTTGATCAGTCATGTATGTTCGATGAAAGAGGACTTTTGTCTCTTAATAGGCGATAGACTTCAGAGAACAAAATTGTTATAGGACTGGAAGAAAACAAATTTACAGTGTAGTTCTGACTTCATCAGTGTGTCTTGGTCATTTCACTATATAGTTTGGCCATTTGTTGTAGGGGCTCCTTCCAACTGTTTCAACTTTTAAGCAAAATTTTGGGACAGAATAGTTTTGTTTGTTATCTATTATGCTTGACTTTTTTTTATCTGTTAATTAATATTAGCCTGCAGCCCATCTTCTTGCTTCTGCTGGAATGGATCACACCGTCTGCATATGGAATGTATGGAGCACAGATCAGAAGAAAGCACGTGTGTTCAGCTATCACAATGCAGCAGTGAAAGATGTGAAGTGGTCGCAGCAAGGACTGTCCTTGCTTTCTTGTGGATATGACTACTCATCGAGGTTAACTGATGTTGAGAAGGGAGTGGAAACTCAGATTTTCAAAGAGGATCAGGTCGTGGGGGTCATAAAGTTCCATCCAGGGAACTCCAACCTCTTCCTTTCTGGAGGGTCAAAGGGCCTTCTCAGAGTATGGGATATAAGAGTTGGCAAGGTGGTCCAGGAATACATTCGAGGTCTTGGATCAATCCTGGACATTGAATTCAGCATTGACACCAAGCATTTTATATCTTCCAGTGACGTATCTAGAGGCAATGTCAGTGAAAAGTCTATCATTGTTTGGGATTATTTGCGACAGGTTCCACTGTCTAACCAGGTAAGAGACTCCACCACAATTTTCTCTGTAGCACTTGGATACTCTTTACTATTATAACTGGAAAATTAGAGAAGCATTTGTGGACAATTAGCTTTTACATGCCTGATTGATACTTTGTTTAATTAACTTTTGCTCTTCTATTTATTTCATTTTAATTTTGTAAAATGGAAATTTATATTTATTTCTAAGATATACCCCAATCATTTGTTTCTCTCTCTAAATTTAAATCAATCATGTTTAAGATGGCTATTTAAAACTATTTCCATGTATGCTATTTTCACAGTGCATCATCCAATTTGAACTCATATGGCTCCTTTGACAATAAATGTAATTCTCAGGGTAAGAAATGTGCTCATGTGATATACTATTTTTTTATTACTTATGTCCATCTGTGTTATTCAAGAAATAAAATATTGATAATTTAGTGTCGAAGATATGGATCTTTTATTCAACTTCTGTGTTGAAGATTTAATAAGTTAATAGGTTCAAATTTTCTCCTTAAATTTATGATTTTCCAATTCAGGATGTTCTAGTTTTGGCTTAATAAGGATTTCATTAAATAAAATTTTGTAAGAGTTTTAGTTATGTAGCTGTAAATCACTACTGGGTTTTAGATGTTGCCTGCATTTGTTCTTGTAGTCTTGTCAGTTATATAAATTGCACCTCTGATAATTTATTTTTCTTGATTTAAATTTTACCATATTGTTCTTAATAGTAACTTATTGCAATAACTAGATCATTACTGTACTTGCTATGTTCTACATTTAATTTGGCCGTCCCCTGAATTAAAGCTGATGTGTGCTTAAGAAACAATTGAATATCCAGGGGTCAATACGTGAATATGTTGATCTATCCTTTTGGGAGCCTTGTCTGCAAAACATTTTATCGGAAAAGGAAAATAGAAACGAAAATATTTAGAATGGATTTTGTAGACACCCCATTTTTACACCCCCTAATCTCATTTTTTATTTATTTATTTAATTTTAATTTCAATGTTACTTTATTTTGTTTTTTATTATTTGCTTTGAGCATCAAAGTTTTGGATCCGAGAGTTTGAGTGTGAGAGAAGTTCATGCCCTTTGCCCATTGCTAAACCTAAAACCCATGATTAAAATTCCAATTCATCAAGCCCACACTAAAGCCCATAACCCACTAACTCATGTCCATGACCCGCGACCCGTTTGCAACATTCTATAAAAACCAAGAGGATAGGGTTCAAAAGAAAAATCCCATTTACAGTCTAACCAGAGAGCTCTCTCTCCCTCTTCCTCTCCCTCACATTTTCTTCCCTCATCAGCAACACCTCCATCTTCAACGCTATTAAGCTCCGAAGAATGTCAGCAGCCACAGTAGCTCTCCATTTTCCTCAAACATGGCGACATCGGTATTCAGATTTAGAGACTCTTGAGTTCTCTCACCATCCATCCTCCGTTTCAGACGAGCTTCATCAACGCCGACAGCATCTCCGATCTTCACCATCTACCGTAGAAAATCTGCCATCTCATGTTTCTCAAAGCCTCTAATCATCATCTCAGATTTGATCTCAAATCTTCTCATCACCGTGCTTGTGTTTTTGAGCAAATTATCACCACAGCTCCGGCTAGCAGGTCACCTGCGTCAATCACCATCCACCCTCCACCGGCGGCAGCAGCTGAAGCTCTCATTCTCTCTGTTTCAGTTTTTTTTTATCTAGATCTAGAAATTTCAGATCTAGAGTTATAGATCTGGAAATTCTAGATCTAGATTTCTAGATCTACATCTCTAAATTCATCATCCCTCACCTCATCTCGTCCCTGTCCAGCATTGTCTTCACCACATTTCCGGCGAGCTTCACCCGGTCGGTGGCCTCATCATAGCTCCGGTCAGCTCCTGGTTTTCTCTTTGATCAGATTTGTAAGGATCTTAGATTTGGTTCTCCTGTTCACCATCACCCTGTCCAAGCCAAGGCATGACCAGCTCCCGCCGGCGGCAACAATCCAACGGTTTCATCTTGAGTTCTAGCCAGTAACCCGCCTAATTACGGAGGAAGTCCGGCTAGACCAGTGGGCTCGTTTCTTTTTTTAATTTATTTGTTTTAAGTCATGTATATTTGAGCGCTTGAGAGGAGAGTTCGGTTCGCTTCTTCCCTCGGATCATCGGAGCAGCAGCATCACCATTGTCTTCCTGTCCACACCTGTCATGGCAACCGCTCGCAGGTATACCTTCTCCCTATCATTTTACTGCATGTATGTTTTATATGCTTCCCGTGGTAGATATTAAATCACAGAGGGAGAGGGGCTGTTTTGTGACTTTGAGAATGCTTGACTTGAGGATATTTTGTTTGAGACTAGTTTCTTTTGGTCTTGCCCAAATTTTGGAGTCAGGGATCTATTTTGTTCAAGACCAAAATGATAACAGCCCCTTTAGGCATATTTGGCATAAGATACATAGCCCCTGATTATTTTGTCTATATTTAGACTTTTGCCAAATATGATTTCGGTTTCCGTTATTATGCCAAAGCCGGTTAATCAATCTCTATTATTGTTTTAATGGGCCTTGGCGTAGTAGCTTTGCACCGAACCTTAGCTTGTATATTAATTTTTAGCCTCGTTTAAATTATATGCACAAATTATCATAAGGTTAGGCTTTATTTTCCTTTTTGCCTACCTTGGGCACTCAGGTTAGTTCTTGACTAGTTAAACTTGCTGAAATTAAAAAATACAAAAAAATCAAAAAATACAAAACAACAAAAACATTTAAAAAACCACAAAATTCAAAAAAGATGTACCCTAATAAATGAACGCCCCCTAGAGCTCCTCCACGAGCACCTAGCCACGCAACCGTCTCCCAGAATGAGATTCATAAATCTCAATTCCGCATCCCCCAACTCAAACACGAGTTGGAAATGACCAGACTCCGAAACGAGTATAAAAACAGTCACCGCCCCGAACTACTATTAGGGTCTGATTCCGACTAACCGGATAAGTAGGCGGCCCAAACCAGGGTTCGACCCCAACCAAAAATAAATTTTTACACCCCATATTGATTTGTGTTTGATTAGCAAAATTAATAATTATTTAGGAAATTTTAAGTGATTTCAAATGTTTGGCTTGGACCTAATGAGTAGGTTACCATCATTGGATGGAGGTCCTGGGGTGCCTAACCCCTTCCCCAGGACCTAAAGGGATCTCTTACCTAGACTACTCTGGACCGTAGACCCCCTTATTTTGGATTATCTCGGGATCCTACTTCCCCTAAGCAGGTGGCGACTCTTAAAATAAATTTAGCGTTATTCCTCTACTCTCGGACCTTATCTCGACACTTAGAGTTGAGAGGGGAGGAAGGACGGTAAATTTATGTGTTTACAGATTTTTCTGCTAGAGATTGAGTGTGGCACTCCTAGGAGCAACCCGAGAACAAAAACAAAATTGGAAAAGTGGACAACTCCATGCGCATCAATGTGGGTTGTGACTTTGGTGATAATTTACTCCCCCGGAGACCCCCTGACATTTTGGTAGAGATCTATGATCTGAGCCATTATTTAGAATTTTTATCCACAGGGAGGCAGAAATAGGATGGGAATGAAGATGGTGTGACCAGTAATCTAGGTTGTATCAATTTGGTGTCTGTATTGTGTCTCAGTTAGTAACTCTGCAGTTGTGGTGCTCTGAATTTAGAGATTGGATTGGATGAACAATTTGTATTGATTTGGTGTTTATATTGCATCTCAGTGTTAACTCCTCAGTTGTGGTGCTCTGAATTTGTGAGTTTAGATTGGATGAGTGATTCTCTGTTTTCCTAGATCCCCAGATACCCATAGGGGCCACTAAAATTATTTTATTTTTTCCCCTGTTGTGAGAATTCTCTATTTTAAAAAATTAAATTAAATCCTACTGGACACTAAGTAAACAAGAGGGTGATTCTGTGACTATCAGCGATATTAATGCTAGTTTTGTTTGAGTTTAATCAACCAGGAATGATGATGAGGTGGTGCCTAACTTTTGATAGTTAGATCAATATTTTTGGTTTAAAGAACTTTCAAAGTATGATGATTTTCTACCTCTTATTGTAGCTATTACTATGTGAGCTGGGTATGGTATGACTTATGAGGTGTTGGGTATGGATATGGCTCCAAGTGTTAGGCTTGCTTGATTCCCAAATCGTAGGGCACCTGGAGACACAGCTATATAGTAAATATTTTGATATTATGCTTTTTTATTCTTCTAAATGTTATTGTAATGTAAACTATTGGGGTACCTGAGCCATATCTGCACAGATACTATACCCAACAAAAAAAACGTCTCGACATGGATGACCCTGATGGGTTTACTTTCAAAGGAGCTGCATGGCATAGATTTATTCTATAAAATGTGTTTAGACTTTAGACCATTTATGTTCCAGAGTTTTAACTATTATTTGGTGGAATAATAGAGATCTACTAATATGAATATGTTTAGATTATTTATGTTTCAAAGTTTTCATTCATTATCTAATAGCGGAACTAGAACGGCCAGCAAAGCTCATGTTTTCCTCTATTTGTATCAGGTTTACGTGGAAGCTTACACCTGTCCTTGTGTTAGGTATCACCCATTTGATCCTTTTTTCATCGCACAGTCAAATGGAAACTACATTGCAATCTTCTCTTCCAGTCCCCCTTTCAAGCTTGATAAGTACAAGAGATATGAGAACCATGGAGTCTCCGGGTTCCCCATAAAGTGCAGTTTCAGCTTGGATGGCGAGAAACTTGCTTCAGGCTCCTCGGATGGCTGTATATATTTTTATACCTGTAGATCCACGAAGCTTCTCAGGAAAATTCAGGCATTTGAAGAGGCATGCATTGACGTTGCTTTCCATCCTCGCATGCCTAATGTGATTGCTTCATGCAGTTGGAATGGAGACATTTCAGTGTTCGAGTGAGATTGCTCATGCTTAACTAGTATTTGCTGAGTTAGTAGATATGCCTTAGCAATGCATATAGTCCGAGTGCAAGCTCATGTCATGAAACTTGTCAAAATGTAGGCAAAAACATCTCTGGGATTGTTTTCGCAACTAGTAAATCATTTTTCTTTCTTTTTTCATTTTTGGGAGTTGAAGGGGAGAGATATTTTTTCTTCTTATTCAAGTACAGGAATCACATAATACAAGATAGGATGACTGAACTTGATTTAGAGCTTCTTCAGTTTTCCCTTCTGTTAGCAATGAGTATGCCCCTGAAAACTTAACGGGATATAGAAACTCATATGGAAAGATCCCAAGTTAACATGTTATGTTAATTCTCTTGTAGCAAATTCTGTAGGGTTGTGTTAACACTAACTATTCCTTATTTCCCATATTGCTCTCCTCTTTCCTATTCAGTCACGAAAAGTGGGAGTTGGGACTCTTAACGGGCGGCCTAAACTGCTTGCTATAAATAATCATTTTTATGAAGCAAGCTCTAACACACTTGAAGGAAGCCCGCAGCTTTGACTTGTATTGAATGGCTAGGCATAGAGATAGGTCTAACCATTAAAATGTGACAACTTCATGTGTAGTTCTCTGAATCATATTGTTAGAATCCTCTCACCAAGCATAGTTTTGGTCTACACGCCAATCCAATAGAATGGACTGGATGGTGAATTGGTGAGCTACATGCAAGCACCATGATGCAATACACTATCATGGCCCCATCAGTTAAGAGGGCAGTTAAGAGGGCTGATCATATCGATTAGATGCCCAAAACCATTGATCAGATGGGCCATAATCCAAGCCACCAGATCATCCTCATAAATTGAATAGATTAGATAATTGGAATCATATATGCTATGATACCAATATGGGCCCGTCAGGTGATGAAATTAGCAACTAAAGTTCACACAAACATCCACTTTGTATTGGACTTGCACAAAAGTTCATCCCTCTAAAGCTTTTATGAAGTAAGATTTCATTACCTGTATACGAATACTACTCCATACTCAAATCCTCCTGTGCTATGGTCGAAAAGATGCATTAAATGTATAATCTCCACTATTAATGGCATTCTTTTGAACAGCCATCAAGTATTACAGCTTCAACGCGGCCACAAATGGTGAAATAGCTGTGTTTATCAGAGTTGTTGGCTTTGCCGGTAACCGGTGATTAAAAATGACCAACATAACATGTGTAGTTTTCAATACTTTTCATTGTAATACTAATAACTTGATAATTTATTTTGCTAATATGAATTGTAATGAAAATGCTTTTGGACTAGAAAAAAAAGCAGTTAAAAAGGAATACATACATGAACAAAGGTATCTATCTAGGATGTAAAAAACGTTTCAACTCATAGATTGTTACTGCCATAGACCCAACTACCATGGCTGGTACTACATTTGCTAGAGCATTGCGACACCGACTTTTCCTTCTTTTTGTCAGTCATCAGAGTAGAAGGTGGAACTGCTGAACCCAATTTTTTTTTACATTTATGCTATGTTTGGTTGTGAAGAAAATTGGTGAAAATATGGAAAAGAAAAGAAAATTTTGAATTTCTAATACAAATTTTGGTTGTGTATTGTCTAATTTTCTTTTCTTTTCCATGTTTTCACTTATTTTCTCGACAACCAAACATAGGGTTAGTGCTTTGCGACACCGTCTTTTCCTTCTTTTTGTGTCAGTCATCAGAGGTAGAAAGGTAGTACTGCTGAGCCCAATATTTTTGACATTCAGTGCTTCTGTCACTTAGCTTAAGTGATTAAGATATCTCCTCCATCTAATAAACTTATGTTTCTTTTTTTATATAGCAATTGAATATCTATCTGTTAACTAGAAATTTTGATGGTAAGCTTGGCTTGGCAAGGTCGCAAATTTCGTTCTATACATTGGATTAATAAGAACTAATACAATTTAATCAAATTGATTGATCTCACATGAGATCTCCTGAGTAGAGCAAATTGATTGGTGCCTGGTCCATGCACTTATAGCTAGGCCATTTATTTACTCTATGAAACACAAGATAATGATCATCTAGGATGGAATTCTATAGAAATGTCTTTCTCAGATTTTTCTGTATCATTTTTTTTCTTTCTCTAAATTGTATTTCAGCATTTTTTTTTTCTTGGGAATTCGCAGTTTCCCTTTGGTGTAACCATCTAAGAGTGAAAAATCAGATGATTGTTGAAGAACTTTAACTAGAAAATCTCGAATAACAAATATTAACTAGCTGTTGCAGTTCCCTGCATTGCCAGATTCCCATGTATAGAACCATGGAAGATGAGAGAACATTCTATACATTATTGCAAGACAAACCTTAATTTTTATGGGTTCTATTTGAGAGGCTTCCCAGTTAAAGAGCACATGAGAAGTCTCAGCTACCAATTGAAAACCAGTATGAAAACGGATCAATCTTAGGCCAGGTTGGACTCAGGAGTTGAGCTCCAGCACCCAACAGGAAGCATGGTCATGCCTGTTACAAGTGCTTTTCGGTTCAAAGTTCAGTACACCTATGCATGTTCCCACAAATTTCTAACACAATTCCATCAACTGGTTTGTCGTAGTCCAAACCCTGCCTAAATCTGGCCCAACTCAGATGCTCAATGGACAGATCCGGTGAATGGGCCACAAAGGCACAGACCAGTTTTTCCTTTTTAGAGATTTCAATATTCTGAAGTTCTGGTTCAAGAAATCATGTTCGTTAGCTTACATTATTACCGTTTTCCCAGTTTTCTGTTGAGCAGAATCAGAAGCACAATCAATCCTTACGCCCAATACAGAAAATGCAGAAAGAACTGATGGCCTCAGCAGCAGCAGCAACATCAGTGAACTAAGAACTAGAAAGCTTTCCTCTCAAGCCGTTGATTACATAAGCTACCTTCCACAAGCTCTTATACTTCATATCCTCTCTTTCTTGCCTCTTAGGGATTGGGTGGTAACTGGTAAGCAGCATCATATCACAGCAATGGAGAATGGAGATACCTTTGGACCTACATCCTGAATCTAGATTTTGACGAGTCTGATCGTCGGTAACAACATTGGAAACGTAATGTGTCCCCTATGTAATGAGGTACCCAGTTATAAAGATTCATCATGTGAATATAAAAAAATTAGTGTAGTTTGTGGACCCATCCTGTTCCCCTCCGATCATACGATAAACAACTTCTGGCTCTCTTTCCATTATGATGCCAGTTCTGAATATACTTCCAGGACTAAAAACGGGTCCTGACGAGTGACATCCAAGAGCTTGAATTGAATTTTTCAGAAGATAAATTGAGTAGATTCTTTGACAGGGATATGTAGTGTCAATCCTCGAGAACATGGCAGAACCAAATGACATGCCTCTTTGTCACTTTGCTCCTACATTATTGAGAACCTTGCAGTTGAACTTCTGCAAGTTCAAACCTTCAAATTTTGAAGTGTTTAGCTCTCTTCGGAACTTATTACTATTGCAATTCAAACTCCCTGATGGCTCCATTGGAGATCTAGTTTCCAAATGTCCAGTCCTAGAAGACAAATGTGTTATACTCCTTCCATGTTCATGGACTATAAACCAAGTTTGAAACCCAATACACTGACGGTAACTCTGTAAGTAACTGCATAACCAATGGGTGGCTGATGTTTGCAGCAAAAATATCTGCTCCAAACACATTATTATTGAAGCTAGGGGGAAGATACTTCAGATAGTTCGCTTTTAAGAATGCATCTATTTTGGATGAGGCGGTCATCCATATCAATCAATCATTTGTAGACTACAGCCAGGGAAATTTTCTGGGTTCACTTCTAAAAGGATGTAAACCAGTGCAAAGCTCTAACATTGTCTAGTTGGGACGTTCAGGTACAATCTCATTCTCATATTTTCCATTTACATAAGAAAATAGTTATTTGGTGCTTCACCTCATGGATTTTTCCTTCTTGTACTGTATGAAGGTTATCCCTAGTGGCAGGAATCAGCAAGAAAATTTGCCTACTCTACCATACAGCCTCCAGTGTTTAAGATTGAGCATAAGGTTGAAGCACGAACTTCCAGGGATAACTTGCTTGTTAAGGAGTTTCCCAAATTTGGAGGATCATTCAGATATAGACGAACCCGTGCACTTAACTGGGTGGGAATTGCTAAACACCAAGCATGATTTGCAATGTTGCCTTTAGAATCTACTTATCTATATGTGTTTTATACGTGATTGATTCTTCAGGGACACTTCCAGTTTGAGTTTCAAAGCATATTTGATTTTGACGAACAACGCCTACTGGGAATCAGAGAGGCTGCCTTTCAATTGTCTGCTAAATTGCCTCAAGAAAGTTGAGATAAACTGATTTGCTGGAAGGAACAACCAGATGCTTACTGTGCAATTTTTGCTCAAGAAGGCAATGGTCTTAAAAGATATGATTACCCATTGTCGTGGAATGGAAAACATAATTGACACACGCAACCCGCAACAACGAACGTTTTACTTATGGTTCCAGTTCAACAACTTCCGTAAGCTGTTATACCTCCTAAGGGCATCTTCTCATGCTCAAATAGCATTCTCCAAATGTTTTGACCCCTTCTTCAATTTCATGCCATGATTGCTTTTAGGGATAGATTGATAAAGGAAGGAACATGGAACTTAGAAGCAGAAACTATATATTGTGGGATGAAATGGCCAGCTGTATTAACAATTGGGAAAAAAGTTTTATGGAAGTCTAAAATGAAAAATCAATCAAATAAAGAACTTGTTGGTAGAGCGATGAAGTTCAAAGGCCGCTAGAGAAGAGAGTCCTACTACAAGACTTGGCAAAAAAACTAGAAATAAAGAAAACCTAGAAAAATATAAAAAAATTCAAAAATAGAAGCTAAAATAGCAATAAGTCAAGCTAAATATAACACATATGACGACTTATAAAATAAGTTCGGCACAAGGGAGGGTGAGAATAAATATATATAAATATATGAACTTGCAAAATTTAGGGAGAGAAAAACTAGAAACATAAATCATATTAGATACATTAAGAGCGACGATCAAAGAGTACTAGACTACTAGTGGAGGATGAAGAAGTAATGGAGAGATGGAGAGCATATTTTCAAAACTTACTGAATGAAAATTGCAAACAACACCACAGACTAGGTGGAGACACTAACTTAGTGTAGATTAGAGACCATTGTTATTTATGTAAAATAGGATAACAGAAGCAAATGAAGCTCTAACTAGGATGAAGATAATAAAGGCCTTAGGACCAAAAGAAGTCGACTCTTTTTGTTTAAGGGTTTCTCGCCCTACCAAAGTACCAATGAAGTCTGGACATATATAGGAAAAATTGGCATATCCTGACATACAAAGTTGTTTAATAATATTTTGAAGACTAAGAAAATGCCAGAAGCATGGAGAAGAAGTATTGTGATACCTATATAAAAGAATAAAAGAAATGTCCAAAGTTGTACCTATGTCTAGAGTTCCCATTCTGTCTAAATTCCCTAATTTTTCTTGTTTTACTCAAACCCAATTTCACTAATTTTTCTTGTTTTACTCAAACCCAATTTCAACTTTCAAAAGGAAAACGACATTAACACATTGCACCAGCAGAAAGTTTTAATCTTCAGGATCAGCATTTTTCTAGTACACAAATTTTCAGTGCTAACAGATTATGCGTGAAAAGGTAGGGATAATTTGGTGGATTAAAATCCCATAGCTTGCCCCAAATTCTATGCAATCATCAGCAGAGATAAATTCGAAAGAACAGCAGATGCAAGCAAATGAATTTCACAATAAATTCAAAAGAATGTCATGATTCAAGAAGGAATCCTATTTCTCATTATAATTTGAGTCATTTTCAATCCAATTAAAGTAACATTTCGAGCAGAAACAAATCTCGATCTCCGAAACAAACCCTTAATTTCCCGCAATTCCTCACCGGAGCAGGGATCGACAGCAATTACAGAAACCCCACCAGGCCGAACCGTCCTTTCCATCTCGGAAACGAACCGAGACGGAAACAAAGCCTCGGCGAGATGAGCGCTAAACGCTACATCAAAAACCCCATCAAAGAAGGGGAGATTATGAGGATCAGCTCTACTAACCAGCGGCGGCGAATCGATAAGCTCGACTCCGGTGACGTCAATCACACCCATCTCCGACAGGGCCATGACTTCGTGCCCGGCGCCGGCAGAAATGCAGAGAACCCTGGTTTGGTTGGTTAGGAAGCCTAGATTGCGAATTCCGTGGAAGAAATCGGAGAAGGAATCGACCTTTTTACGCCAGTCTTTGGTGGACCAGAGGCGTCTGTTCTTCTTTTGGATGGAGACGAGTTCGCGGTGAGTGGAATCGCAGGAGGATTTGGGAAATCGGATAAGGGTTCTTGGGTCTGAGTTTGAAATGCATGTTTCTGGGGTTTGAATGAAAAGGAGGATGAGAGTGAAGGTTGCGATGGTGATGGAGGCGCAAGATAGCTTGTTGAGCAGGGCCTGTACATGTCTGTCCATTTTGGAAGACGAGAGAAGATAATCACAAAAGTCAAAAAGACTCGCGAACTTGAACTTTCACGGCATTTATATTGCAGGCTTGCAGTAGGGAATTACGTGAAGTTTTGTAATAAAACGTTTTACGAATAACGTGTTAACCCTCGATTCGATAATGTGGTTTCCATTTTCATTCCTAGGGAGATGAATGTTGAGGCCCATGGCCCAACTTGGCTTGAATACGAGCCGCCAGCTTCCCTCCTATGTGGTTGCTAGAACCCATGGCTCACCCTCTTATTTTCGCCCTTTTAGAGAAATGAATTATCTCCATACCAAAATTAAAAATGGATGCCTTAGGTTAGGAAATGGAATTCATGGTCCGTTAACTATTTCTCAAAAGATATCGCAGTCTTCCCTAGAAAGTAGTGGCAAAATTATGCGCTCATCCATTAGGCCATCAAAGCCTTTGCTTTAGGCCCCATTTAAAAAAATAAAAAAATAATATTAAAAAGGCCTTATTTAGACTATTAAAAAAAATAAAAAGCCTATTTAGAATATTAAAAAGGCTCAATTTAATTTTTTTTTAAAATAACATTAAATTTTTTTTTTTTTAAAAACCTATTTTGAATTTTCGCTTTAAGCCTCCAAATGGCTTGGGCCGGTCCTGTGTCAAAGCATCTCCCTCTTATAGTCTCTGTGGGGGAATTTTTTTGATTTATTGTGTCTGATGCTAGCACTACTCAACAAGGAAAAGTAAACATAAACAAATTGGGACTATTTGGCATAAGTAATCGTGATTTTATACTTTTAAAAAAAATCCCTAATTTTTAAATTTCCAAAATTAATTTTGTGAGAGAAAAAATGTTGTCAAAATGACAATTAGAACCACACTTTGAAGTATGAAATAAAAAACAACAGTATCACCGTTGCTTGGGTGGCGGGGATGGTGGTGTGGCAATGAGGGTAGGGTGGTGGTTGTGAGGTGGCAGGTTGTGGTGGCAACAGTGGCCGTGGTGTGTTGGATATTTTAAAGAAAAAAAACTTTGGTTTTTTAAAAACAAAGTGTGTTTTTGGAAGTTGTTTTTCAAAGCAAAAGTTTAGTCCCACATTGGAAAACTATCAATACTTTAACAAGTATACATAAGATAGTGTTGGAAGAAGGCTTGGGCCTTCAAGGGCATTGGAATTTATTACTCATATCCATTATCCTATCTTGCAACCATTATGCCAAACCACACACGCGCGCATGCCATGTCGAGTGGGTCGGGTTGGGTTATAAGATTCAAATGAATTTTTTTTTTAATCCCTCTTGTTTAAACGTTTTTTTTTAAATAAACCTGAAACTGTTTAAATTTAAACTATAACTGTTTTATAACTGATGGGTTAGTTTTTCACTGTTGAACAGTTTATGATTATTGGGTTTTTTCAAACCTTTGTGCCTTTTCGAAAATGTGTCTTTACTCTTTAAATAAGAGTATTTTCTAGTCTAAAACCAATTCGTTTTTTATTCCCTCTCTCTGACCAAATTCTCTACGTTTCTGTGTTCTGGAACAGACTTAGTAAAACAAACTAATTTTGTTAAGCAACATCCAAAGCAGTGTCCGTTGTATCCTGAAACTGGTTCGTTGTACCCATTTGCTGACTTTGTTGTGGGGACGAATATAGTTTAAAGAAACTATAGCCTACGCCTCGGATTTGCTTGCTGAAATTATGTGATTTCTGAAACCATTTCTCCAACAATTTTAAACTGTATTCGATGGCAACCAAAAATCAAGTACAGTCTCATCTGAATCTTCTAAGGCTTGAGAACTTTGATAGAGCACATTTCAAATGATGGCAACAGAAAATTCATTTCTTCCTTACTTCTCTGAATGTTGTCTCTATTCTCACTACGGTTTGTTCTACCACAACTGACGATTCCACCATTGAAGATATCTGAAAAAAGCAGAAGTGGGAAGCAGACAATTATGCATGTCGTGGTCACATTCCCAATTACTTGGCTGATTCTCTATTCGATGTGTACCAATATACAAAGACTGCAAAAGAACATTAGGAAGTACTGAAAAAGAAATACAATACAGAGGATGAAGGATATCGATCCTATCTTATAAGTCAATTTTTAATTATAAGATGACTGATGGAAAACCCATTCTTGAACAAGTTCATGAGTTCCAGGTTATCATAAATAACCTTATTACAGAAGGAGCCATTTTCAAGGAATTCTTTCTTGTGAAAGCAATAGTTGTAAAACTACCACTTTCATGAAAAGAATACCGGAACACCCTTAAACATATTAAGGAAGAAATGACTATTGATGATCTCCTCAAGCATCTTTGAATTGAGGAAGAGTCAAGGTTGAGGGATAAACTGGAGGAACAAACTAAATTTGTCTCCAAGGTGAACCTGGTTGAGAATGAAGAACCTGATAAGAAGAAGCAAAAATTCAAACACTCATTCCAACAAAAAAACAAGAAAGACAAGAAGAAGAACACTAAGGACAAGAAACCCAAGAAGGGGGCTTGCTACCATTGTGGGAAGCCTGGACACTTCTAAAGGGATTGCCGAAACTTCAAGAAAATCCAAGCAAAAGTAGTTGAAGAAAAATTTGTTGTAATATTTTCTGAAGTGAATCTTTTAGGAAATGAAAATGAATGGTGATTTGACACAAGTGCTACAAGATATGTGTGCAAAAATCATTCCATGTTTTCTTTCTATGAAAAGGTAACAGAAGAAAATCAATTTGTCTACATAGAAAACTTTTCTACGGCAAAGATTGAAGGACATGTGAAGGTAGAAATGGACTTCACTTCCGGGAAGACAGTTACTCTTAATAATGTCTTACATGTACACGAAGTCATGAAGAATCTTGTATCAGTCAGCTTGTTATTAAAACATGAATTTAAGTTAATGTTTGAGTTTGATAAATGTATTCTGTCTAAGAAAGGAAAATTTGTTGGTAAAGGCTATGCCATAGGGGGATTGTTTAAAACCAGTATTGGCTATGATGAAATGAATGAAATTTCTAATTCTACTTATATGGTTGATTATTTAATTTATGGCATGCTAGATTAGGACACATAAATTTTAGATATATGAAATCTATGTCAAAATTAAACTTGATTCCTTCACTTGAAAACTCAAATATTGATAAATGTAAAATTTGACTAAGACTAAATTAACTAGAAAGTCATTTTAAAATGTAGTAAGAAAGTTTAATGTTTTATAATTAATACATTCTGATTTATGTGATTTCTCTAAAATTACTACAAGAGGAGGAAAAAGATATTTTATAACATTTATTGATGATTGTTCTAAATTCACTCAAGTATATTTATTACAAAATAAAAGTGAAGCTTTAGATAAGCTTAAAACTTATAAAGCATATGTAGAAAATCAATTAGATATTAAAATAAAATTATTAAGATCCGATAGGGGAAGAGAATATATTTCTAATGAATTTAATGTTTTTTGTGAAAGCCATGATATTAGACATGAATTTACAGCCCCTTATACTCCTCAACAAAACGGTATTGCAGAAAGAAAAAATAGAACTCTAGTTAAAATGATAAATGTTATGTTATGCAATTCAAATCTTGATTTAGACTTATGAGGTGAAACAATTTTAACTGTTGTCCATGTACTAAACAGAATTCTAAATAAGAATTTTGATAAAACCTCATTTGAAATGATGATGGGAAGAGCACCTACTTTACGCTATTTTAAAGTGTGGGGGTGTAGGACATTAGTAAAATTGTCAAATCCTAAAAGACCAAAGCTTGGTCTAAGGGCCATTGAATGTGTATTCATTGGATATGGACAAAATAACATAACATATAGATTTGTGGTTATTGAAAATAATCAAGTAATAAATAAATATTCTATCACTGAATCTAAAGATGCTATTTTTTTTATGAAACTTCATTTATAACAAAACCAAGTCAAGAAAATATTAATCACAATATAAATAGAAATGTAACAAAAATTTCAGAAATTCCAATTATGGAAAATACTCAAAATGAAGAAATTGAAGAACTAGCAATAGATCAAAAACAAAATTTTAATCCAATCCCAGAACTTAGAAGTAAAAGAGCTAGAAAAGAAACTAATTTAGGAAATGATTATTTTCTATACTTAGTAGAAGGGGATCGAAATAATTTTATTCATTAATTTCTATATTGTCTAAACATAGATAGTGATCCATTAACATTTCAAAACGCTAGTAATTCAAGAGATGTAGATTTTTGGAAGGAAGCTATTAATGATGAAATGAACTCATTAATGGTAAATCAAACTTGGAAACTAGTAACTTTACCTAAAGGATCTAAAATCATAGGTAATAAATGGATATTTAAGAGCAAATTAAGAGCCGACGGTTCTATTGAAAAATTTAAAGTAAGATTAGTTGCTAAGGGATATAAACAAAAGGAATGAATAAATTTCTTTGATACTTTTGCACCTGTAACACGTCTTACTACAATAACATGTTTAATTGCTTTAATTTTAATTCATAAATTAATAATTCATCAAATGGATGTAAAAACTGATTTTCTAAATTGAAATTTAGAATAAGAAATATATATAGATCAACTTAAAGATTTGTTTTACTAGGAAATGAAAACAAAGTATGTAAATTAATTAAATCTTTGTATGATTTAAAACAAGCTCCTAAACAATGACACACTAGATTTGATGAAGTTATTTTAAACTTTGGATTTAAAGTAAATGAACCTAATAAATATGCTTATATATGGATGATTTGTTATTATTTTGAACTAATATTAATGTGATAAAAGATACCAAAAGTTTTTTGAAATTTGTCTTTAATATGAAAGATATGAGATTAGCAGATCTTATCTTAAGAATTAAGATAATAAGAACTGGAAATAAAATAATAATGTCTCAATCACATTATCTTAAAAATATTCTTAAAAAGTATAACTACTTTGATATGGATTTAGCATCTACATCTTATGATACAAATGTAAAGCTAATTAAAAATGAAGGAAAATGTATCTTTCAACTTAAATATGCAAGTCAAATAGGAAGTTTTATGTATGCAATGCATTGTATTAGACTTGATATAATATATGTTGTTGGAAAATTGAGTAGATTCACATCTAATCCTAGATATATGCATAGGAATGCTCTAACTCGTATTTTTAGATATTTAAAGTATTCAATGAATTATGCTTTATATTTTTCTAGTTTTTCAAATGTACTAGAAGGTTTTTGTGATGAAAGTTGGAATTCTAATGATTTTAAATCCACAAGTAGGTGGATATTCATTATAGGTAGAGCCGCTATCTCATGGGGATCAAAGAAGCAAACTTGCTTAACTCATTCCACAATGGAATCTGAGTTTGTTGTACTAGTGGCTTGCAGTAAGGAGGCAGAGTGACTAAGGAATTTAATGTTAGAAATTCTATTAATAGTAAAACCATTGCCACCGGTTTCTATACACAGTGATAGTGAAGCCACACTATCAAAGGCCTATTGTAAAACATATAATGGAAAATCTAGACACATTGATCTAAGGCATAGTTATGTAAGAGAATTACTCAAAAAATGAGTAATCTCTGTTTTAAGTATCAGGTCTTTACAAAACCTGGTGGTTCCGTTTACTAAAGGCCTGGGTCGAAATGGTGTATACAAGACATCGAAAGAAATGAGTTTGAAATCAATTAACTCATAGGAATCACTTATAGCAGAATCCTAACCTAATATCCATTAGGTTCAATGGGAAAAACAAGTTATAAATATGTGATTGAATGTGTATTAACATATACTTTAAAACTGTAATAACAAAAGAGAGGTTGAGCAATGACTCTTAATAGGTTTATAACTAAGTGTTGAAGTGTATCATTTATAGTTACACTTTTAATAGATCTACCTATGTAGGTGTGTAAGTTTGGCCGCTTCTAAGTAATAAACAACTTTCTCATTAAACACTCACAGAAAACAGGATCATAGCACAGAGCTATAAAAGTGTTAACGTAAATGAACACTAGAACTTTTGAGAAAAGTATGTGTATACATAGTCTGGTTCACCATTAAGTGTAAGCAGTTCAAGACTAAGGTCACTGAAAATACTGGTGGATTTTGACTCTGTAAACTTAGGTGATGATTAAAGTCCGGAAGACACCATTCACTGAAATATGACTTCTCCTAGTTTGCTCAAAATTTTCTTTATTTTATTTTATTTAAAATAGTGGGGGATTGTTGGATATTTTAAAGAAAAAAAACCTTGGTGTTTTTAAAAACAAAGTGTGTTTTTGGAAGTTGTTTTTCAAAGCAAAAGTTTAGTCCCACATTGAAAAACTACTAATACTTTGACAAGTATATATAAGATAGTGTTGAAAGAAGGTTTGGGCCTTCAAGGGTATTGAAATTTATTACCCATACTCACTATGCTATCTTGCAACCATTATGCCAAACCACACAAACGCGCACGCGCGGGTGCCGTGCCGTGCTGAGCCGAGCCGAGTCGAGTCGGTTGAGCAGCCGGGATAGGTTGGGTTGGGTTGGGTTATAAGATTCAAATGATTTTTTTTAATCTCTCTTGTTTAAACTTTTTTTTAAAATAAACCCGAAACTGTTTAAATTTAAACTATAACTGTTTATGACTGCTGGGTTAGTTTTTGACTGTTGAACAGTTTATGACTGTTGGGTTTTTTCAAACCTTTGTGTATTTTCGAAAAGGTGTCTTTACTCTTTAAATAAGAATCTTTTTTAGTCTAAAACCAATTCTTTTTTTACTTCCCTTCTTTAAGCAAATTCTGTAAGTTTCTGTGTTCTAGAACATAATTAGTACAACAAACTAATTCTGTTAAACAACATCCAAAGCAGTGTCTGTTGTACCCTGGAAGTAGTTCGTTATACCTATTTGCTGACTTTGTTGTGGGGACGAATACAGTTTAAAGAAAGTAAAGCCTACGTCGGATTTGCTTGCTGAAATTCTGTGATTTCTGAAACTATTTCTCCAACATGGCGGTGGCAAAAGATGGGTTAGGGTTGGGGTGGGAGTGCGAGTGAGAGATAAGAACACTAATATGGAGAAATAGCTTTGGATAGGCTTTACTCAAGAGAAGTAGAGTTGCATTCAAGCCAATCTAGCTCGTGAGCTCGGTTACTCGTTCAAGTCAAGGTCAAGGTGGTATTTTAGGCTCGAACGATCAAACAAAGCTTTTATTTGAGATGGATGTTTAAACAAGCTAATCTTGAGCTAGACCCTGCTTGATTCAGCTCAACTCATAGCTTAACTCTTTTAGTGTTCAATTCGACTTGAGCTTGGCTCGATTTGACTCAAGTATTATATATATATATATATATATATATATATATATAGGGAAAAAGGTAACGTACCTATGAAGTGGTGTCTTAGATTTGGAAATGGATTTCATGGTACGCTTATCACTACTCATATATCTCTACTAATATAAAGAGAACACCTGTGTTCAAAACGTTGGTTGAAAGATATAATACCTAAACTACCCTTAATCTAATGAATATAAAAAAAGGTACAAAACAAAGTTTATAAAATGATAAATTTTTAGGATGATAATTTTGTCATTTCGTTATTCCCCTTTCTCCCAAGTTCAATCATTCTCTCACTCTCACTCTCACTCTCACTCTCACTCTCACTCTCACATCATTTCATGCATCATTTCCCCTGTCCAACGGATCTGGCTCATCTGCTTGCTAAGGCTGTGCTAGGATCTTGCTTGGTTTAAACCCAAACATGCCACCTCACCTCACTCACTCACACACTCTCTCTCTCTCTCTCTCTCTCTCAATGTACACTTCAGATTGATTGCAATCTCAAGAGCAGACGGAGAACACCAGTTAGGGCTCTTCAAATGTTGTGAGTTCTTCCAATCAACATCACCAATGTTCCAAAATTTCTCTGTAAAAAATTACTTCCCGTAAGGAAGGCTGTAAGAGATTCAGCAACGGTGTTGTATCTTCTTCAAATCCCATAATCGTTTCTCAAACCCCTTTCATCAAAAAGCTCCACAAATGAACACCACTCTTTCACACTCTCTTACCTCATAGGCTCATGTGGGTTCGAAGAAATTTCAGTTTGAAACCCCCGAGAAACCGGACTCTGTTCTCGCCCTATTCAGAAGCCATGGTATCACCGAAGCCCAGATTTCCAAACTCGTCAAAAAAGTCCAGGTCTGCTTCTTTCCAATCCGGAGAAGACCCTCTTGCCCAAACTCGAGTTTTAAAAGTCTGTAAGTGTTTCAAGCCCTGACCATGCAAATATGATTTCTTCATATCCAACTATCTTGGAACGGAGCTTAGAAAACCATATTATCCATTTATTTAATTTCGTTAAGAGTGTAGTTCACGTCGAGGAAAAAGTCGTTTAGGCAGCAACCTGGCTGTATGGTTTTGTCCCATGAGAAGATAATGAGAGGGATGGATTTTCTTGGTGTTGATGGATTTTCTGTTATTGTTGTTTGTTGATCATCTATTAGCAATTTATGCAGCTCACGTGTCTTTCTAAGTGCAGGGTTTATAACTAGTACTTTCATGTTTCTTATTATGCTATATGCAGGATCTCATCTCATTTCTTTATATGTCTTGAATGTCTAATTTGCTTGTCCTGAAAATTTTTTTTTTGGCCAAAACTTGTCCTGAATCAACATCAATATTAATGCCTAATCCCAACTAGTTGGGGTCGGCAGCACAAATCCTGTTCCACAAGTCCACTCTATAGACCTTGAGTTGAGAACATAATATAACAAGAGATTATTGTGAATAGAGGTATCCTTATTAATATCCTATGGTTCTGTTAATTTAAAGGCTGGATGCTGTGCTCCTTTGACTACAGCCTATTACTCGTTGGAACCCTTTCAGGATGTTCTTCAAATTTCCCGTAAGATCAAAACTAGTGGATGATATGTAAAATAGGTTAGGGAATGGTTCGGAGTGGAGGGGAAACTATTGTAAGTCATTAGTTTTGGGAAGTGCTCATGAACATGAAGGATGGTGCTTACTCTGTAGTAACACTCTGGATGTGTGCTCATCGTAATAATCAGGGATGAAGATTTATTTGGATCTTTTACTGAGCATCCCTAAATGAATATTTGTGGAACCATTTTGTGAACTTGATCCTACAGCTTATGAATCCTTTTACACTGATTTCTTTTGTAGTTGGATTGGAACTTTGCAGCCGTCTGGCGGATAACTGTGGTGTTTCTCGGATTAGCTTTCAATTCTTGAAAAGCCAAGTGTGGATCAATGTATTCATCAGAGCTGGACAAGATGTCTTCTTAGCTTCAATGATTAAAGGGACATACTGACTAGTCTATGGGTCCACTGTTAGATCTGTCTATTGTAATTGCTTCATGACTAAATATTAGCTTTTTCTATTTAGTCCCCACCAAATGAATTAAAATTTACTGGTTTAGGTTTCAGCTATACAATCAGGGTAGGTCATAGGTTTAGCCATTGTACATTTTGTGGAAGATTCCTTGCCCGTGTATTGATTATCATTTTCCAGTGCTCTAAGGTAATTCCTGCATAATTAATATTCCTTTAAGCTTCTCATCCCATCAAAACCTTGAGAAGCAAGGACTCCACCATGGATTATAAGCAATAGGCATGTTGTGAAGAGATTAATCGTGCTTGTTGTATCCTTTTCTTCTGAACGTTAAAGGGGATAAGTTCCTGGACAGGGGTTTTGGATAAACACTCGTGTGGCAAAAAGACCCTTAGCCAATTTGTCCAAAGTTTTGGATGGACCATGCATAAAACTCTCCAAGGTTAAGTGCAAAAACATCTTCCCCAAGTTAAGTATTTTATTGGTCTTGACAGGGAGAAGTCAATACTAAATGTATGAAGGAAGAACATGCAAAATGGATAGAAGAGATCACCTGATAATAGGGCCTTCTCTACTAACATCATCAAAATCCTCTATGATGGTTGGGGTAGAGAAGAATCAGAAAAGGATAAAGATGCTAAATAAATTGAACTTTCAAGTGGATATCCACCCAAAACCACTACAAATTAGGTCCACTAACAGTATCAGTTATCTATCAGCCCTAAAAAAGAGTGTCAGTAGTTATCAGAGGTATTACCTATAATAGGAGTGCTAGCCTTAATACCTGGGCTGTCGGGTGGAGGACCCATTCTTCGAAAAACAAGAAGCAATTTGTATGACTAGATCATAGGGTTAAAACAGATGTAGAAAAATGAATTGTGGCACTCTAGACAATTTCTTCCAAGTGTTGAATCATCACTTAATATAATGTCAATATCATTCACAATTACTTTGATCGATTTACAAAGTAAAAAAGAATACTCTTCTTTGGCACATAAAAATAAGTGTTTCTCTCAACATGCCCCAAGCCACACCTATCAACATGTCCAAAGCCACACCTATCTATCAGTCAGAAGGCCCATCTCCACCAGCACTTCAACCCCATAATTACATTATTGAACTTTATACATATCTTGGATAAGAGTTCAGAGCCCTCTCAAGCTGCTGCCATAAGACCCAAGTCCTTCCTTTCTTCTCCAAACAAATTTGCCACAATTGTACTCACATCTTCCATACCAACTCCAATGCATAGAGGATTAGCTGGAAGCACAAAGGAACAATCCTTCTTTTTGTTGAGGTCTTTTTCCTCTGCTCTCAGCTGTTGCAGTTGCGCCAGTAGAATTTTGTTGCCTCCTGCACAATGAAATACAAGTTAATCATATATTTTTTAAAAAAAAGATCAAAGAACTATTCAACCCAAAAAAGAAGAGTTCAAAGAACTAGTGTAATTCAAGTCATGGATCTATTCAAACAAGCCATCGATTTGTTCCTCATGGAAGAAATTGGTCCCCACATACATATTTTTTTAAAAAATAATATATACTGGCCTTTTCAAACATACATGAGCCAATCGACATTAAAGGGTTTTGAATCGATTCTTGTTCATGAGTTGGATTCCAATAGTGACATAGAAATTCACATAATCTATTTTTGACTACAGATCAGATTTGAATAATCTACAGTCACACCCTTACCAAGCTACAAGATATGATCTTCATATAAATCACAGAAAAATCCAATACCATCTGTGCTTATCTCAATGCTTTTAGTCTTCATATTTTACCAATGTACAATAGGAAAGAAAACATATATGATCTTCATATTTTACCAAATCGATCGAGAGAAAACAGAAAGAAAAGATTCGATTATTACTGAGATCATCTTCCCCTTAACTTCCCCGATCAAGCCATCTTCAGTCTCCATGCCAAAACCCATCCCATAAAACATCGACAAGTCCCTCGATAACCCTTTAATCAACTTCAACCTTTTCTTCACCGTCACCATCTTCGCTCCCTTTTTCTTCTTTCCACCGGCCCTCGGCGTAACATAATACTGTAGATACCCATCATCGGAGAACCCAAGACTCGAACACCCACAAATCAGGGGGTGTGAAACATTTTTCGTTGAAGGTGTGAAACATTATTGGCACTCACAAGAACCCCAAGTCCAGCATCATCCCTTCCAGCTACTTCTCACAAGATAATACATCTTCACTCATCAAAATCATCCTTATAACAATGTATCTCAGATAAGATCATTGATTTGTAGAAATGGAAGTGACTTCAGTGCATACCAGAAGAAGTTATTGGGCGAACCCAATTAAACCTTGAATCTGATATTCATTATTCATTAACTATAAAGAACTATAAAAGGGTTCCAGGTTTCAACAAATTTTATTTCCATACCATTTTTTTTAAAAAAGACTAATTACAGTTGTGTGTACTTCATTGTGCTAGTGTATTCGGGAAAAATGGAAAATCAATACGATGAGAACACTCAAGAAGGGGAAAAAACAGAAAGAGAGATGGGCAGACTATATAATGTAATGAAATAAATTTTTTTTTTAAAATGTGTGAACTCCTGGTCTGTATAATAAAAATGTATTTTTTTTTATCGATCAGATAGAAAATACAACCATAGAATGAAATGATAAGAAAGGGTAAGAAATAATCATATGCAACATGACTACCAACATTTATAGTAACACCATGTGTTCGCAATACACTGAAACAACTTTATTTAATGAAAGCAACACAACACACCTGTTGTTGAATGAGTTAAGAAACTTGAAACCCTTAACTGGCAAAACAACCAACAATAAAAACATAAATTTCCCAGGCATTCAAGCTCAAATTCCCACAAACCCACTGTACTAAACAATCAAAGATAGAAGAACGAAAAAAGAAAATTAAAAATTTGATAAGAATCTCACCTTCTCGAGCTCATCTTGAATCTCCTGCAACTTCTCTATGGAAAGAACAAGCTCTCCATCAATGTCATCTGATTCTTCATCCTCTCCTCTCTCTGCGACCTTCGACTTCTTTCCGTTGTCTGCACCCATCTTCAAACCCTAGTTTATGATATTCTAAAACCCTAGTTTTCGCAGATTAGTATACTGGGAATTGAAAAATGACGGAACAGTGAGGGTTTTGGACCCCCTCTGAGATGAGACGGCGAAGAGGATGGAGCAGATGTCTCTTTTTCGGATCCGGGTAATTCGCCGGAGTCAAGTGAGAAATGGGAGAATCGGGAAATCGAAAAAGATGGAGAAGTGGTTTGGCGCTCATTTTTTGGACCGATAAAAGCTTTAAACCATCATATTTAATATTGGCCGTTGGATTGCGTCTGAAGTGAGGTGTTTTGCTTGGGTTAAAACCCAAGCAAGCCTGGTCAGGCAGACGAGCCGGATCCGTATTTTGGGGCATGAATCTTTTTTTCCAAAAAGGGAGCATGACTCTTTGCATACATAATCAGTATGAGTCTATCTTGTGGCTGGGGTGTATCCAAGGCAAGCCGAGCCGAGCCCTCTTTTTGGAGCTTGAAATGTGTTCAAGCTGGGCTCGAAGCCAAGGCCTGATTGATTCGGCTCGACTCGAATATTATATATAAAATAATATATATTATTTATTTATAATAATAATAAATATTTAAAAATAAGTTTTTAGTAAGTCAAGTCAAGCTAAATTTGGTTCAAGCTTGAATCAATTCGAACTTCAGACAAGCTACTGGATTCAAGTCAAGCTTTTTGAGCTTGAATCGTGCTCGAGCCTAGCATGAAACAATTCAAGCCAAGCTTATGCTTGGCTCAGCTTGGCTCGAATACACCCCTATTGGTGGCCCACCAATTGGATAATCATGTGAAAATGAATGCATGAGGGCTAGCTATATGGGCTGTCAATGGGCAGGGCAAAGGTCTTACCATCCAGTCCCTCACCTATAAGGATCTGGCCCTAACCTTGGGGGTTTGAATGGCTAGGCCCAAACCCTACCCTACCCTCAAGGGTCAAGTCAGGGCTAGGGTCGGGTAACCGGGCGATGCAGCACAACAGAGTTATTATTTTATTTTTTTCTCAGTGGCAGAATATAATTCTTTTTAAGTTAAAAAAAATACATTAGATCATAAATTATTTGAGTACCCCTTTTTATGAAATGCTCTCCTTGTAATTTTTGTATGAACTACTTGTCTATTAGATGATGTCACAAGCAATCAGAAATTAAATGAGCGCCTAAAAAAAATTTAAATTACCTTATTATGCTTGAAAAAATATCCAAGCCCGCCTATAATTGGTCGCCCGAATTTACACAAGGCTTGATTATAATTGGCCCGCCCATGAAACCTATAGGACCGTTCAAGCCCGTCTAAGGCCCGAAAAAAGTTGGCCCGCCCAAATCCGTGAAGGCCCGACTTTGGCCCGAGCCCGATTAATAATAGGGTGGACTTGGGCCTACATATAAGCCCGTTTATTAATCGAGCCGCAGTTGGGCCAGCCCGAGCCCGCCCAAGCCTGGCCCATTGACACCCCACTTAGGATCCCACTGGGAAATTTGACCCTGGATCATATGCGTCAATCCAAGTCTGGCCCCTTTTCTTGAGTCGAACTAGACTAATTCAGCATAGCACAGCTCAGCGGGTTTATAGAAGCTGGGTCATACTAAAAGGAAAATTAAATTGCAGTATGTATTTGAAAATAAAATAAAGTGAAATCTTAGACTAGGGAAAGAATTAAATTGCAATCGATACGAGGACAACAAATTAAATTGCAATCTGTATTTAGAAATTAAATAAAGATGAAATCTGAGAATTTGGAAAGAAAATTAAATTGCAATCTTCATGTGGAAAGGAAACTAATTTTTGATTCTCTATTTGGAAATGAGAATTAAATAAAAATCTACATTCGGTAAAAAATTAAATAAAAATATGTATTTGAAGGAAAAAAAAAATATTAAGGTGCAACTTGACCTTATCTCTTTATTTCTATAAATGGGCATCCTCAAACTCATTATTGGTATCTCTTCATCGCTTCTCCTCGCTTCTATGTTTTGCCATTCCTTATGTGTTACCTTCAACCTATTATAACCTCGATTGGATAAGCGATTCACCAGATGTAATTCATTATGTTAGCTCATCAACTGGAAAGGCCTTGTTGATGAGCTGACAAGGGCTTCTCTCCTATATGGGCTCGTTTGGAAGATAGGAAATTGGAATTGGGAGATATGAATTCCAATTTCGATTTTTGATACCCCAAATTCATTGGAATTACAATCTCCATAGAATTGAAATTAAGTCCAATTTCTATGTTTCATTAGATCCTGGGAAAATATCGCAATTCCAATTCAATAGGAATTGCGTCTTTAAACCTCTGACCCGACCCCCCAACTTTTCTTTCCATCTTTAAACCCCAAGTTCTTTACATTTTTTTCAAACCTGACCCTATCGTCATCCATCACTAGTGACCCATTTGTATTGAAGAACATTTCTTCCTGAAGGGGAGGATAGAAATCATCTAGCATGTAACCCATTTGGTCTCACTTGTAAAAGCCTTGAAGGAGTGAAGTTCTCTAAGAGCCTCGTGGTGATGGCAGGTCATGACCTCGTCCAGGACTGGCAAATGGCTTATGTTGAAGGGCTCAAGAAGGCTGGCCAAGATGTGAAACTCATATATCTAGAGCAGGCCACAATTGGGTTCTATTTGTTGTCGAACAACAACCACTTCTATAGTGTCATGGAGGAGATAGGCAGCTTTGTGAGTTCTAACTATTAATAAACTTATTACTTTACCAATCGGGGTTGGTTATTGGCTAATGTTATTAATTTCAGAACATGGATGGGGAAACAATACGCTATTAAGAGCCTGTATTTTATACTCTGTACTCTAGAATTATATAAGGATGTTTGCTTATTTATTGTTTACTTGTCTCTTGTTTCCGAGGGTCTGTGTTTTTGTATTGCCAAATTATAGAATATTGTTGAATATTGTTGCAAATTCATACCATTGGCCAAGATCTTGTAAAAGAATAATTTATTTACTTTTTTTTTCAAAATTGCAAGAATCATATAATTTATAAGGTACTTATAAGATATTTATAAGTAACTTATAAAATTATAATTCTCTTACAACTGATTACAAACAAATAAATCTCTTACAATTTGCCTTTTTTTTTTCCCTTTTAAGTTTAAGTTGTCCTAAGTAGGGCTGTCAATGATCCAATCAATTAGAGACGAGATCCTAATCCTATAGATCTGTCGGATTGAATACGAATCCGCTTATATATTTTTAGATATTTAAATGTTAATCGGATTAGATTCGGATCTTGAATTAGTAATCAGATTGGATAATTTATAATCCGACGGATCTTAGATCGGATCTGGATCTGTTAGATTTTTAATCGGATCAAATTCGAGTCTAGGCAGATCAGATTCAAATTCAATCCGTTTACAACCCTAGTCCCGAGTCCAGGCCTTACGGTCTTAGCTTGAGATCGTGTGCTCCTAGAAGCTCTATTTTTTAATGACATACTTAGGCTACATGAATAGAATCGTAGTCAACTTGTCATTACCTATCCCTAAATTAGTGGTGGGCACGAGCCGTTTGAACTCTCGCTCGGCTTAGTTGCTCTTCAAACAAGTTGGAACACGATTTGAAGATGGTTTAGTAATCGAGTAGAGCTTGAATAATTTGTACTCGACTTAGTTAATAAAGAAAATCAATATTATTGAGACTCCAATGATTTACGAAGATCCCAAAGAAGGTTTAAATAGCTAATGTAATATTTCTATTATAGAAGGAAACATCAATCAAAATGAAAATCAAATCAAATTGAATTGACCTAATCTAATTAATTCAAATTCAAATTCAAATCACATCACACTTTTTTTTTTTGGTAAGAGAATACGTCACACTTATTATATACCCTACTCTATCACCCTTTCACAATTGCAAGGTCCTTTGGAGAATGGACATGTAATTGGTTACAACCCTTGATCTTTCTTTATTTGAGATTTGTTGATAAATAGTAAGAACATCCAATCATACTTAGTGGTCTCTACCAGTTTGTGAAGTCCATTTATGTCACATCTTGCTCATTTTATGAGTGTCGGAGCCGGTGGCCCATTGGATTATATTTTCATGATCGTCTCTCAAAAGCATATGAAGTATGACTCACGATTTGAAGAAAAATCTCATTGGAGAGGTATTCAATAAATGATAAAAAGATAGACTGTGTGGCATGAGTAGAAAATTGAGGGTAGTAGAGGTATAGGGAGGATATTTTTTATAAATAAAAAAGTTTCACACCTGACGGGTAGCTACCCGTCGGAAAGAGAAAAATAAAGCTAAGATGTTACCAAAGAATTGATGGCTCTGATACCATAAAGAAACTCAATATTATTGATAGACTTGAATAATTACAAAGACCTCAAAGAATGTTTAAATAGATAATCCAATATTTCTTTTATAGAAACAAACCTCAATCAAATAAAATTAAATCTAATTTACCTATTCTAATTAATTTAAATTTAAATAACCTTATGATAAGATACAGTCATCACACTTTATTATATCCTATTCTATTCTTTATCAGTTAAAAGCTTAGTTCGTTTATATATATATATATATATATATATATATATATATATATATATATATATATATATATATATAATAAAAATATATGTCAATATATAATCTAAATACTTCAATTAAATTTTTTTAAAACTTAATCATATATTATAATATTATTTTAAAAATTAATTATATTTTAATTTAGCTCGTTAAAAACTAGAGCTTGATTTCTTCATTTATAAACGAGCCGAGCTTGAAGAACCTCGAAAATTACCATGCTAGAAAAAAGCTCAACTCGTCGTTAGGTTCCATACCCACCCCTAACCCCTATCCAAGGACTAATCCCGAGCTCAAGTCTCGGCGAGCGCAAGTAGTGGTGGATCTACCATGTGTACTTTAACATCGGTCCAGTACTGCCTTGATAGGTTGGTCTAACCACCTAGGATGCGCCCCATGGGGGGCCACTAAAAAAACTTTCTATTTACTCTACCTAGGATGTGCCCCATGGGGCCACTAAAAAAACTTAGGCTATCACTTATGGTTCTTTAATACTATCAACGGAGTTTCTTCTTTAATCCCCTCTTAGTCACTATATAACATCCCAAGTCACACTAAAACAGCACCGGGAGTGGAAAAAGATTGGCTCTGGCTCTCGAACATCACAAATCATGGGACATATGGCGTTTAAAAGGGGGAGATATTGAGGAGAAGTCAAAATTATGGGGAGAAAATGAAATGACTTCTTGCCCATTTTATTGCCAGTGACGCTCGGGCATCCACCAAAGCGAATCTTTGCTGCTGGGAGTGAATGAGACATGAGGCAATTCTGAATCCACTTCATCCACCCACCCGATGGCATGGCGGGGACCCATCTAACAAGACCCGTTTGAAAATCAAACAAAACCCGTAGACTAATGTCGTTGTATTAGGAGTTGATGACCCAATAGCGTGACATTACCTCCTACTGCTTCACCCATTGGATCAGGGAGCATGAAAGCTCATCTCTGATCCACTGGTTAAAGAGCCAGTGGCATTTTAATAAAGTGCTATCGAAGCCACGCATCATTGCTTATTATCTTAAGTGACAGTACTGGTGTTAATACCTACTATTTGGATGATGCTAGTGAGAATATGAAACAACATATTGTTAAGGATTGATAAATATAATTATATTATTGTTGAAGAAAACAAGAGAAACAAAATAGAAGAAAACAAAGTTATTCGGCAGGTAAAAAATTGGAGAAGTACGTGAGGCATGTTCAAAAAATATAGGTAACAGTTAATACATCCCGATCAATCCATTTTGCCAAAGTACCCCTCCACCAGATAAGCACAAATGTCTTGTGAATGATTTGTAGAATTCAGGAGAGTGGACACGTATTCACTTATGCAGGATATCTTTGAAAGAACACTACAATTATGAGACCAAAACACCCCTCTTAGTTGGTGTTTCTTCAAAAATAGCATGCACTAGTTGATACATGTCGCGCTCTTCTGATGTCTACAAAGAATCTTGTATAAGGCTATACAAAAAGATTTAGATTGGTCGTGAATAGAAGAATTAAGGACAATATTGACTCTTACCATTCACTTATGAATTTGGTAATTCTTACCAAGTCTTTTTTAACTTTACACTTTTTGACCAGCGACAAAAAAAAAGGAGGGGCTTTTTGGTTATTGGAATATTCGATTAGTTAATTAAATTTACTAAAGGGGCATTTTGGTAATTGAAACAGACGGTTAGTTGATTAAGTTTACCAAATAACCAAAATATTCCATTCTAGATAAACGAAAATGAAGAATGAAAAGTATCAAATTCACTAAAGTAGTGACTTGTAGTTAATAATGAAATTAGTTAATTTTGTAAATAACCAAAATATTCCCTCCATTTCTAGATAAAAGAAAACGAACAATGACAATTATCAAATTGACTCGTGAATTGTAGTTAATAAAGAAATTTGTTAATCTTATTTTAGTAGGGTTGATGATTTTTAACCAAAAAAAAAAATAGATATGATTTAGATATACATCAATCCGCTCCAAATGCGCTCGGTTGACAGCCTTAGTTGAAACCTCGTTCACGCTTTGGGAATCTACTCCTGTAGTAAAACACCGTTGATAGGCTTTTCTTTTAGACATTAGAAGAGTTTAAAACTCTTATTTATAATTAAACTTTATTAATTATATGAAAAACCCACTCTAAAATGAAAATGCCGAAAAGTAGAAGCTCCGTATAACTATTTATGCGGTGCTCTGCTCATATTTAAACTTTCATGTTTAAAACTTGGGAGTCTCCTCCTACCCTTGGTCAGCTGATGTTTTTAATCTTCTTCTTGTTGGCTGCCAAATGCCGAGCTGTTATCATCTGACACGATTCCTCTGCAATAGCCAATCAAATTCTTCTCAAGATTGCTAAATCAGGAAACAGTTAAAAAACGGCCCTTGGACTTTGTACTTATACCGTCATACGTTACTTTCCAGGTTCCAAACACTTTAACTTAGTCGAAAAGACTAAACTACCCATCATAACTAGTGTGTAGCTATTGCTACTTAATATCGTACAAGTCTTCTCCGTGTCGAATCCTGAACAACGGATCCGGATAGGGTACTATGGATTATATAGAATCCCTAGTATTTGAACCAACAAGACCATTTAACTTAATAGCTCGTGAGATAGCATATCACTCATAATTAACCCAACAAGGGTGGACTAGTAATTGCACTTTGAAAAAGTTTTTCTTTTCTTCAAAACAGTCTTTCTAGTTTCCAGAATCCCCCTCGTTGGATCCAAAATTCCTAAACCCACCCTTAAACCTCTCCTTTTCTCTTTCTTGATTCTTCAACAGCCATGGTGGTCCTTCAGAGCAGCTTGACAATGTCTCTTTGGGTTTTAGGGTTTCTGGTTCTCTTCCTTCTTCCTCTCTCCCACAGCGATTCGATTCACGATCTCCTCCGGGAGAAAGGTTTGCCGGCTGGGCTACTCCCGAAGGAAGTGAAATCATTCACGCTCGAAGAAAACGGCCGTCTTGAAGTGTTTCTGGATCGGCCATGTTTGACGAAATTCGACAACTTGGTATACTTCGAGAGCGTTGTCAGGGCTAATCTTAGCTATGGCCAGCTTAATGGGGTTGTGGGTCTGTCTCAAGAAGAGCTATTTCTGTGGCTACCAGTCATCGACATCATAGTTGATGATCCATTATCTGGTCTGATTCTGTTCGACATAGGAGTCGCTCATAAGCAGCTCTCGCTTTCTCTCTTTGAAGATCCACCTGAATGCAAGCCGGAAGATCAAGCGACTCCTACTCTCACTTCAGGTTCGCTTATTTTCTTTTGATCAGCCCCATCAAAACGTTTTCTGTTTTCTGGGTCTTTGGTGTACTCATTTCTTTGTAACATTACATTTAATTTTGATAGATTTGGGGTTTCGGTTAATTTCTTTGGGGTTTAAACCGATATGGGTTTTTAATGTGTTAAAAAGTACATTGATTGCTGTGAATTGAGAAACTGGTTACAGGGTCTCTCTCTGTGTTAGTCATTTTTCCCTTTTTTTCTTGAGATCTTGGACTGTTCTTAATGGAAATCAATTTTCTTTTTGAATACTATTTGGTCTTTCTGTTTAAGTTTGTTTTTAATTTTGAGGGGTTTTTCAGGATTCTTTTTTGTGTTGAAGAGTGTTCCAAATTTAAGTGTGAAATTCATTGTGGTTTTGCAGGCGTATGGAGGAAGGATGGGAAGGGGTTTGAATTCCAGAGATAAATGCGTCCTTTTTTTTTCTTTTTTTTTTCTTTTCTTCTTTTTGTTTTTAACTTCTGGCGTTTGGCTTTCAGGGTTATGTTCTAAGATTTTTCTAGGGGTGTAAAGATTCGGAGGTTGTAAATAAGGTTTCCTAATCAGATCAGAAGTTTATGTTTCGGCTTTTGTCTCTTCTTTTGTTTGAATGTTGAGTAGATAAGAACTAAAAGAAAAGGATATAAACATGTGATTGCGTTTATCTCCTTACTTGTAGGATACTTGAATTTTAATCTGGAATGAAAGTTTTCATATTGAGAGGTTCTCCTTAAATTAGCAACATGATTATCGTTTAACGCCATGTCATACACAAAATTTTGTATATAAACCAAGATTAGCCAGATCCAGGTCATGTTCTTAGGTGTCATTTTGTCTTAAGCAATGTTTTGTAATGGGGTTGAGCTCTCTAACCTTGCTGGTAAGGAGGTAAAAGGTTGGGAGTGTAAGATCACTGGTTTCATATACTCGCCATTAAATGAATCCCATCTCTGGTTGGGAAAGGTCATGGTGCTGTTAACTAAAGTTGTGAACTTGAAGATACTTGCAATTCAACAGGCCAGCACTAAGGAAGAAATGCAGAGAGACCAGAATTGTTGAAACTGGCATTTTGGAAGATCAATAGACAAAATAAACATGAACAGATACCTTTTCTTTTCTTGGGTTTTACTGATCAAACTAGAGGTTCTCGAAGAACCATGCATAGCACTTAACAGGTTACCAAGCTTTGGGTAGGCTTGGGCTGAAAGCCTGAAGCACCAGGGTTCACAGACCATAGCTGATAGCTCTATGGTGAAGACCGGGTGAGGATTGGATTTAATTTTTAATTAGTTAATAGGCCAGGTGAGGACTGGATTTTAATTTTTAATAAGTTAAAAGGCCGGGTCTGATCAGATTTTAAATAAAAAGGAATTGAGGCCTAAATACATAGCCTTTGCTTCGTAGCAGTTAGATTTGACTGTTTTACGGCCCTAGGCCTGGATGCATTATTCCTTTTCATCCGTTGGCTCAATAGGCCTGGACCCAACTCTTAACAGCTGAGAAGCAAGAATCCGAACTTGGTTGGGTTGAGCATCTAGCCATGGAACCATTAATTAGACCAATCTTAATCCATTTATGCCTCCAGGACGAGGGGTTTGGCCATGGACAGTAAGTCATTCCAATCCCAGCTCCTTTTTCAGTGGAACTAGATGTTTCTTACGTGATATAAATATATGCGCCAGCTGAGCCCCCCATGCCATGGGGTATGCATAGGCTGCATCTGCCATGGTTTTGGGTTACAAACGAATTATCTTTGTTTTTAGAAATAAAAAAATATATTAATCTTAATTTAGTTAAGCTTATACATAATTAAACATGGGTTGAAAGGGACACGTGGACACGAGGGTGAGCTAATTACTACTCTAAAAGGAAAATCGTTAGCAGATTGCACATTCGGGGTATTTAGTTGAATATCGATGCTTATTGATCCACACCCCTTTTTTAACACTCACTAACTGAGGTAATTAACCCTTATGGTTCATCCATCCAACCTTGATTTTTATAAAATATATATATTACCATTAATTTAAATTATTTTAACCATAGTTAAAAAAAAAGAAAAAAAAAAAGTTAAAAGGGACACATGGGATCGACATTGGGCTATGCGGTATTGCAGTCCGCTAATCACTACTTCTTTCAAAATTAATTGAAATTAGAAAGGCTTGCGATGCTGTAGAGATTCTTGAGGGAAGAAATTAAAGACATCTATTATCTATTACTAATGTAATGAGAATACATGGGTTAAAAACGAAAACCTGATTTTTTTGATAATATCCAAACAGTCCTTTTGACAATCATTTACATAAGACTAAAAATGTGTTTTGAGTTTTTTCTTAATTTTCATACTTCCCCTCACTCCTTCTTTCATATATTTACCCCTTATAAACATAACCTTTTTTTTTTTTTTTGGTAATTTCTAAACTGCCGTTTTCATAATCATTTCTATAAAACAAATGTGATCGAGTGTTTTGCTTAATTTTATATTAATTAATTTTAACCATGATTAAAAAAGAAAATGGATGATCACATGCCTGCACGGCATGCTACGTGCCGCTTTTAATACCCATAAACTATGGTTAAGATTCACTCACCCCTAGAGTTATCCATCTAACCTTGGTTTTTAAAAATAATATATAAAAAAATATTAACTTTACATTAATTAAGCTTAACCACGATCATGAAAGGAAATAGATGATCGCATGCCTCCATGAGATGCCACATGTCTCTTTTAACACCAATAAATTGTGGTTAAGATTCACTCATCCCTAGGATTCATCTATCTAACCTTGGTTTTTAGAATAAACTATATAAAAAAATTAACTTTACATTTGTTAAGCTTAACCACGATTAAGAGAGGGAAAATTGATGATTGCATGCCTCCACGGTATGCCACGTGTCCCTTTTAACACCCATAAACTATGGTTAAGAGTCACTCACCCCTACGGTTTATCCATTTAACCTTGGTTTTAGAAAAAAATTATTAACTTTATATTAGTTAAGTTTAACCACAATTAATAGACAAAAATGGAGTATATGGCGGGCACTAGGCGCACATACGCTCCATTGGGTGGAATGCAAGCGTGCAAAGTATCACGACCCATATATATCTATAAAATAGTAAACATGAAATTCTCTAGGGCCGGTTACGCCACTAGGGTCGCCATTGAATTTTAACTAGAGTTTAAAATAATATTTTTTTTTATAAAAACCAAGGATAGGTGGGTAAACTTTAGGAGTAGGTTAATCTTAACCATAGTTAAGTGGTGTTAAAAGAGACACATGACAACCTCAAGGGTGTAGTCTGATTCCAACTGCGGTTAAGATTCACCCACCCCTAGGATTTACCCACTTATCCTTGATTTTTAGAAACAAATATTAATTTTTTAAAAACATTGGTTAAAATTCACTCATTCATAGGGTTAGATTTTTTTATTTTATTCTTTTTAAACAAGGATAAGTTGGTGAACCCTAGGGGTGGGTACACCCCTGCCTCTTGCATGAGTAGTTGGGGTGTGGCCTTCACTGTGGAAGGTCGGGGGATCCAATCCTAGGTACGAGTTGCAAGAGCTCCACTGCCAGCTAACATCTAACTGTACTAAAAGACTAACATAGGTAAAAGATGACCGCACCAAAAAACAAAAAACCTTAGGGGTAGGTGAATCTTAACCATAGTTGAGAAGTGTTAAAAGGGACACATGGCGACCTCAGTGGTGTAACCGGACTCCTTGCTCTCTTGGAAAACTACTTCGAAAGAAGAACGTTCGCCAAGGCCTTGCCCACCCCCTTTCTTTATTATACCAAAATGTCCCTAAAACTTTTTGATTCCCAAAATATCCCTAAGTCATATTTATATAACCAACATGTCCCTCACTATTTTTTTATTCAAAATGTCTCTTAAGTTTCTATACTTAAAATATTTCTTAAATTTAGTTTTCCAAAATTCCTAACTAGGGTCCATCTTCCCAGTCTCTCTTCCCTTCCCCAATCTCTCACGTGCATCTTACGTGCCGCCCACTTGTAAACATGAAACCAAACCAGGCTTAGGAGAAATTAGGGATGAGAAGGTTGATTCATTGTCCTCAAACTCAGTGATGTTCTTTCAAATGAGAAAAAAAGGAAAGAAGATATAGCTAATTCGAAGCAATCGGGACCTCTATTGATGCTTTTTTGAAGAGGCAAACCTTTATATGTTCTCCAAGAACAAATTAGTTTCATTCATCGTATTTAAAAACAAGATATTACATGTTTTTTTTATAAAAGACAATAAACAATTACGTACAAACTAACCAATTCATTCACTGCTCTATCTCTAAATAACTACTCATACAACTACTTGCTCCTATCTGTAAATAACTACTCATACAACTACTTAGGTACGTATCACTGTCTCTACGTCTAATTTACATAAGGTTACAACTACCATTATAATTTATACTGATTCACGAAAAAACTGGATAAGCTGGTGATTGATGGGGCTGTATGTTATTTAATTAACATTAAATCAAAAAATGATGAACTAACTGGTGGTAAGGTCAAATGGTGGAATACCAATAGACATGGAATAATAACCCATAACTAAAAAGGCTTGGGGTAAAAACCCCATTTGCAAGCAGCTTACATAATTTTTTTTTGGTCGTGGATATCATTTACCTAGCGTTAGTAGCATTAGTTGGTTAGTGGTTAGCATTGGGGAGTAGAGCTCTTTTTAGGGTTAGTAGCATTGGTTGGTTAGTGGAGAGCATTTGGGGAGTGGAGCTCTTGCTAGGGTTAGTAGCAGGGAATGGATTTCTTGCTAGTTGTCACCCGGTGGGAACGGATTCATAGACCTCTCTCATAAGAGAGGCCACACCCCACCATTGGAGCAAGCTGCGAGGTGTTAACAAAAAAATTTCAAACATAAAAAGAGAACTAATACAATTTTTTATGGCTTTTATTACCTCATGGAAGAAGATATACTTCCAATTATGAAAATGGGGTTTTACCTAATCTCCCCCTCAATTCTTACATTCTCAATCTCTATCCATATCTCGACATCTATCTGTTTATGGAATAATTATTGTGCATTTATTGGAAAATGTCCTTGCAAAAGAAATACTATAAAAGCAATTTTCCCTCTGAGACCTGGATGTTAAATATCATTAAAAGCCTCCATTAAATTTGATCCATTTATGGAAACAATATTTTCCTTATTTAAACAGGAAATCATGCAAAATCCAATTTCTTGATTCCATCAACTTTTATCTCAGATTTAGTATACAACTTGAGTCTATAAATCTCCTCCCATATTCCTCAGTCTTCATTGTAAAAATTCATCTAAGCAAGTCAGCAAGCTATTGCCTCAGTAATGGTGAAGTCTTTGATTGTTCTCTTCATTGTAGCATTGGCCATTGGTAGTGCCTATGGAGCTAGAGACTTAAGCGAGATGGAGACAATTACTGGTGAAGCGATGGTGGGTCCGAACTGGGATTGGACTCCTACTCCAGGTCTTTCTGATGAGGCCGAAACTGGATATTCTATTCCAAAGCCTAAATATGATATTGATAGGAAGGTCCCTCCATCAGAACCCAACCCAGGGCCTCCTCATGCCTTTTGAATGTTTTTATCTCTATCTAGTAGGCTTCATCTAATCCCCCTTGTCATCAGTAGTACTACTTTTCATTCAAGCAATGGAGAAGGTCTTAGCCTTTCTCTTCATTAAGTGAATAAAATTACGGTTCATGGTAGTATCCTTCCATTTCTGTCATTACTAATATAATGCTTGATTTTGGATTTTTGTTCTTTGTTCATTGTTCATTTATATAATTAGCATTTTGGATGATGTTTGAATCTTCTGATTAGAGTGAAGGAGTACGGAATAAGGATGGATTCCACTTTCTTTTTCCTTTCTGCAGAGACTAGGAGATTGAACAAGTTAAGCTAGTGGTTATGCTGAACATATTTTTCTATATGGAATATCTGTCGAACTTATTTGGATCTAAGTTGACATTGTACTTGGTTTTGGATTAGCACTAACAAATTTGCCTGCAAAGATGTGCAAGAGCTAATAATTCTTATCATCTTAAAGTGATTGATAAGGTCCTCATATGTTTCAGCATTTGTTCTCCTGTCATCTTGTCCAATGTTACAGATTGCTTGGTCTGATTTTTTTTTAATTGTTCAATCTTAGTTATTGAACAATTAGTTAAAGCGTGTGAATTAGTTCAAGTTCGAGAATTAGTTCAAGTTCGAGAGTATGTTCCTACTGTCTTCAAGTATCAATGAAGGAAAATATGCTATCTTGTCATTTTCATTTTTCTTTCATCAGTAACCAAGTGTAAAGATACGAGAAAAGCCTTTGAATTAGCTCAATAGAAGAGGCATGCAGAACAGTGAGATACATAACCTTTTCTGCAGTACCCAGAAATCAAAGTAGTCCAAATGGCTTCTAAGTCATTTGGACATCTAATTTAACTTGATTTTATTAATTTCTGCAGTACCTTTTATTTAAATTAATTTAATTTCTTACTTTTACTTTTACTTTTAATTAGAGTTAAAAGTGAAACCTAAACTTATCCCACAACAAGAGTCATCCAAGTCACTGGGCTTCTATGAATCATTTCATCAAACACTTTTTCGGGACAATACCATCTTCCAGAATTTAGTTTGCATACATATCAACCAAGTAGACCAAGCAATTAAAATCAGAATCCTATGATACATCCATTTATAGAAAGAACAACAGATTTCAGTCTCGATAAAAACGTGTAGATTTTCACCAAAAATTGATGAGATTCACTATCTAAGAATGTCAAAACAATTCAAATTCGATATGAGATTCATCCAAAACATTCTAAAACAGATCAAATTAAATTACATTCAAAGAAAAAGAACCTTGAACAGATTATAACCTTTAAAGGAAATACAGAAGAACAAAAACTCTGATCAGAGCTTGGATGGGAAAGAAGAAGAAGAAATCAACCCCGATCCCGGTGATTATGGTGGCTTCACTCCAATTGATATATGGATATGAACAATGAAGATCAAAGTATTAGGGAATATGTTTGGAGTATTGTAATAACGTGAATGAGATACGATATATCATATCTCATCACAATCCTAGATTGACATCAATTAAGGATTTAGATTGAGATTTGATTAGGATATGATTAGATTAGGTTGATTTACTTTCCATAGAAGTCTATCTCGTTAAATCTATATAAACCCTATTTAGGGTCAATGTAAATCATCCAATCTATTCAATACAAATCTCTTTTTTATAATGGTATCAGAGCAAGTCTCGGGTTCAAGTCTTCTCACTGGTGTGGGTGGATGATGCAGGAGTATTTCCACACTGGGGTGTGTTTGGAGTATTGTAATAACATGAATAAAGATACGATATATCATTAGGTGTATCTCATCACAATCTTAGATTGACATCAATTAAGGATTTAGATTGAGATTTGATTAGGATATGATTAGATTAGGTTAATTTACTTTCCATAGAATTCTATCTTGTTAAATCTACATAAACCCTATTTAGGGTCAATGTAAATCATCAAATAATCAATAAATCTCTTTTCTATCATAGTATCAGGTCGATTGTACCTTGATTTGAGTTTAGTCTTATTGTTTTTCCTTTGTCGGCGGGTGGCGCTGCTTGCCGCCCGCCGGACCTAATTTTTTTTTAGTTTATTAGTTAATTACTTTTGTTCTCTTACTACATCTCCTTGCCGGTCGATCATGGTGACCTCAGTGCTTCTCAGATCTCTTCTCAGTCTCTACGACCTTGTTATTTCCCTTCCTCATCCCTATCAGCTTTTAGCTGCTTGATTGGCAATGCCACGACATCATGGGCTGCCTCATCCTTGGGTCCCAAGTGGGCTTATATGGCAAGGTCATTCAACTCAAAGGCTATTGGGAACAAAGTTCTTGGTATTGAGTTGGGTACCACTAACTCATGTGTTGCAGTTGTGGATGGAAAGAATGCTAAAGTAATTGAAAACTCTGCAGATGTTTGGACCACACCTTAGGTGGTGCCTTCAACTAGAAGGGAGAGCTACGTGTTGGTATCATCCCCATAAAACGGATCTCTATCATTTGCTTCAAATATGATGTCTTCTCTTAAATTGAAACTCACTGATCTCGTCTCAAGCCGCTCACAATTTCCTTTTCATTACTTATTTTGTGATGAATATATATATATATATTGTAGATTGAGTTGGAGCGACTCACGCTCAAAAAAAAAAAAAAAAAAAGTGGGTTGAAGTTGAGCCCCCACCCAGTTTTCCTATTGAGGCTCAATCATTTTAAGTCCTTTTTGAGGCTTATTATCTAGGCCCACTAGAGGCACCCTTTCTTGGTCCATATAGGCCTTCCTTATAGGCCCATAGAGACCATCTGTTCAGGCCCATTGAGGTTAATTTTCTTGACCATTGAGCCTCCTTAAACCTACTAGTGGCACTATTTTTCAAGCCTATTTGAGGCATTCCTTTAGTTCCATAAAGACCTTCTTATGGCCCATTAGAGGCCCATTTGATTCAACCCACATGCAACAAGCAAAGATCAAAGTTTTCAAGTGGCAATATAAAGATGTCAAGTGAAGATCACAAGTTTCACGTGGAGATCAAAAGTTGTCAAGCGGACTTCTATTAACGGCAAATACATGGAGATTTTTCAATCCCCATATATTTGAGGGAGAGTATTAGGGAATACGTTTGGAGTATTGTAATAATGTGAATGAGATACGATATATCATTTAGTGTATCTCATCACAATCTTAGATTGACATCAATTAAGGATTTAGATTGAGATTTGATTAGGATATGATTAGATTAAGTTGATTTACTTTCCATAGAAGTCCATCTTGTTAAATCTATATAAACTCTATTTAGCTTTAGTATTGCATTTATTCCATTACTTTGTTTGTAAACATTACACTCAAAGACCACTTGGATTTTCAGTTGCTAGTTGTTCTGCTCACCATATATTGTAACCCTTTCTGATTAATACGTTTTGGTAGGGGTCCGCCTAACTTCAGTTTCTCCTCTCCCCCCTCCAAAATATAAGTGTAAACACCGCATTTTTACAACCCTACCTATCCTTTCTAAAATCTCCTCATCACTCAAGCCCTAACCTTAGCCCAGGTTCTGAACCCCAGGTGTTCAAAACCCCATTCCCGTAACCCTGAAACCCATGAGCAAGCCAAGCCCAAAACCCTGATCAAAATCTAAGCCCATTACCTTTTATTCTCAAACACATTAAAGTCCATCTCTAAACACAAATACTAGCCCAAGCCCTTCTCTAAGAACCCAAAGCCCAGGCCCAAATGTTCAAGACTAGTCCCAACAACCCAGAAAACAAAAAGCGCAAAGAGTGTTAAACCCAGACTCCCAGCTGCCCAGACTTGCCCATACCCGTTTTAGTGTAAAATATCAAATTCAAGAAAACTTGCCAGCACTCTCCAGCAGCGCAAGGTGGCCTGCACACCTCCCTACAACCTACCCTTTGACCCTCCAATAATTCCCCTCCTTCTCACCCACCTCCCTTCTAATTACAACAATGCACCAACCCCTTCCGGTTACCCCTGTGTACACCAAAACCTCACACCGAGCCCCCTTTTGGTCTTATCACTTGGAGTTTTCCTCCTATAGAGCAAGACAACAAAACCACCTTTTGACTTCCCTCTCTTTCTCAGCAAGCCCTCTTTGGCATCAAGCAATAGGCTCCAACATGTCCACTAATGCCCCCACCTTCTTCCTCCCTTCCACTCACGACCTGATCTCAAGTTTCTTTCATTCTACCCACGCACACTACCCTCATACCAAAGACAGCACCATCCCTCCATTTCCTGTGAGAACCAAAGTGCCAACATCCACACCCGCGTGCAGATCCAAGAGGCAGAAGAAAGAAGAAAGAGAGTACGTAGAACTCTCTTTCTCTCTCACCTGGGCCAATGGCCAACAACCTGTAGCACGAAGAAGTAGAGGAAAGGGGGGAGGACCAATCTCCATCGTAGCACTTCCATAAGCCCATCTCATGCTCTCCATCACACCCACTTCAGTCCCGGAACAATCCCCATTACAACCCCGTCTTAACTCCATTTGCTCACACCATCCGGGACATATATCATCAAACCGTGCAAAGAAGATGAAGAGAGGAATTATTCCTCTTGGCCGGGCACCTGAGCAGCCCCATCTTCCATCGGACTCGTCCAAGCCTCCACAATTTTAGAGCAGGCCCATCACCTTCTGCGCCACGGCCCACCGTGTTCTTCTCCAAGCTCGGTCAGGTGCTCCAACAACCACTCCAGTACCAACACCAGCCCGGTTGAGGGAATTCCCCTCACTCTTGGCCACCAACCAGTCCACGCCTCCAACTTTTCTGTGGTCCGCACTCCTGCTGCCCTCCTCTTCCTTGCCCTTCTTTCTCCAACGGCAGTAACAAGGTGACCTCTTTCTTTCCTTTATTTCCCTACTAATTATTGAAGGAGACTGGGCATTTAAGTAACACACCATAATTACAACATTGCCATCAGATGGTGTAAAAAGGAGAGCTCCGCTCAACATGGTGAAGCAGAGCTCCTCTTTGTATTTAAACTGAGCCTTGCTTTGGAGAATTCTTGAGAATGATAAATAGTGCTCATCGGGAGCTTGGTTCCTGACTTGAGGAGTGAAAAGTTGGCAGTAGTATACATACATAGGGGTATACCCTTCGATGAGCTTATATACTCATATTAATAAAAAAAAAAAATTACATGTCATAAGTAGACCTACACCCACCTGGGACGTAATCAACGGGATAAACCACTTGCTCTTTTGCGTCTGGATAGAGAACTATATTTTTGGAAGTGCAGACAGACATCTATTATTGAATTCACCCGACCTAATAGTACCCATTTTGGGAACATCATAGGTTAGTGTATAATCTGATTTAGGTTAGTTTTAACTAATCTTAATCAGTTACGATTAGTTTTTGTAGGTTAATTTTGACTTAGTTAAGTCCTAACTTTTAGGTTAGATTTTATAGTGGTTGAAAAACTGATTTAGGTAGCTAGCTTAAAACTTGATTTTAGTTTGTTACTTAAGCTAGTTCAAAACTTGTTCTTAGGTTAGTCTTTAAATAATCTAATTCTAATTCCCTAGGTTAGTTCTTGACCATAGTTTAAGTTTTGACCCGTAGTTAACTTGCCAACTCACTCCGTGCTCCGCAACGAACCTAAACTACTATCCAAAAAACCCAAAAAAAAATATAAAAATATTCAAAAAACCAAAAATAATACAAAATGCAAAAAGACCAAAATCCAGACTTAAAGCCACTCCTAGTGCATATTCTTAACCATGGTTAACTCATCTTTAATCATGGTTAACTTCCTTAATTGCTCCAGTGCAATTCTAGTCACTCTGGTGCAACCTTAGCCTCATCAGCTAACAACCCTAGCCCCCAGGCTAATCCCTAAGCCATTCTAGTGCACACACACACCCCTTAACTCCGGAACAAGTATAAGGTACAACCCAAACTACACCCAGTCTGATCCTGCCCCAGCGGGTATGTAGGCAGCCCATCCATTGGGTTCAACCCCTAGATTAGTCTTTTCCAATTCTTGGGTTAGCATGTCCTAAATCACTTAAACATTTTTATTAATTTTAACTTATATGGCTTACACATAGGGAGTAGGTAACCGTCTTAAATGATGTTCCGGGGTGCCTAACCCCTTTCCCAAGGCTTAAACAAATCGCTTACCTAGACTCTGACCGAGATCATAGGTCCATTCCCATCCACACAGGTCCTATTTCCTCAGATAAAATAGGTGGCGACTCTTAGTTAACCCATGAGACCTAAAAGGACGCTTAGCATCGTTCCTCCGCAAGGCCCGGCCCTGAAGGAAAGGTAGTAAATCCCGCGCTCACAATAAGAATACACTCAAACAATGATCATGCCGAGTCATAAGTGAACCATTCAAGTACCCTCGCTGATTTTTATACTTGGAAATCAATGCATATAGAAAAGGAATTTTGAATTTCCATTGCCAAAGGACATAATTAGGGGATGAACCACATTGTCTGCTTTTACTTGGTGAAATCACAGTGTAACCATTTTTGCTAGATTTAGACAAAGTTGTTGCAATTAAGAATTTAAGAAGAGTGCGAGTAAAAAGTAGTAGAAAGTAAGGAGGTCCATGGATTCTTGTCAAGCACCTCAATCTCCTGCCTAGTCTGTGTATGTTGTATTCAAAGTTGGAGCTTTGAAGACATTATGAATTGACCCACTAGGGAAAAAATAATTGTAAGGAAGAGACTGATATTGAAATGTAGGAATGAACACTTAAGGTCTCAATCCAATCGCATTCGATTTTTTATTCAGAAAAACACTTTCAACAATGCTTTTTAACATAATTTTCAGTTACCCTCTGTGCATAACTGAAAGAGATCAACTAATCGATCAATAACAAACATGAAAGAGTATATACAAGTAAGAGACATAGATGTTAAAAATTAAAACAAGGACTCTTTAGTGTAAGGTTAGAACTAATCTTTCTAACCAAATCTGGAGCAGGGCCTTTTACCAGTGTTTTTAGTCTACAGTGCCTTCAAGTATCCCCATGTTTTCCTTCTTTGCTCCCATTTTCACCGTTTACACAATTTTCTCGTCGGAGGAAAAATCATCCCACTAAATATAGGAGTGAGCTTGGGTAGGCTCAAAGGCACCAAAGATTTAATAGAAAAGGGCTCGAGGAGGATCATTCATGAAAATGCAAGCTCAATGGCATTCACCGAAGCATATTAAAAGAATTTGGGTTATGAATTGTCATGTTGAGAGTCACCACCGACTCTAGAACTTTCTCTCTCCCTTCTAAGCTTCTCTCTTTCTCTAGAGTCTTCTCTCTAGATTACTCTCTCTAGAATATTCTTTCCAAGGTTCTCCCTTTCTCTCTCTAAAACCTTCTATCTCTCTAGAGTTTTCTCTAAGCTTATTTATCTCTCTAGAAAAAGAGGTTGTAGTGGTTTCTAGACATTTCCTAAGAAAGGAGGTGAGAGAATGTTCTAGAAATCTAGAATATTCACATGCTTGCTATATAAAGGGGATGGGTCCTTTGGTTTGTGCATAGAGGCATACAAGCTCTTAAGTGTGTCCTAAGTGTGTGAGTGAGCTCTAGTGTGAGTGTAAATGTGTGAGGGTAAAGTGTGAGTATATCTTGAGTGTATTTGAGTGTTGTACATATTTGAGTTAGTGCATTAATAAAAGCTTCTATATTCAGGTTTCCGCTGCTTCTATTAAACAATTTGGTATCAGAGTCAAGTTGTCAGGGGCCGGTGTTCGAGAGCTATGAAGGAGAAATCTTATTCGTGCATAGTCCGAGACTGTGAAGCCGATTGTTCTGGGATCAAGCTTACTTGGTCAAGTACGTGAAGACATACCAAATCATGATGGCGGATTTGATGAGCGCAACCGGTGGGATCAAGAAGCTTAACAACCAAAATTATAGTAACTGGAAGTTCTGTATAGAATCATACCTACAGAGATAGGATCTGTGGGAGATCGTTAATAGTAGAGACACTAATCCACCTCATCAGGAGAATGTTGATGCACTAAGGCAATGAAAAATTAAAGCAAGGAAGGCTATGTTCGTGCTTAAAACAACTATCGAAGAGGAGTTGTTTGAGCACATCAGGGATGCAGACACACCCAAAGCAGCATGGGACGCCTTTGCAGCCCTCTTCTCAAGGAAGAATGATGCAAGACTACAACAACTGGAGAATGAGCTCATGTCAACCTCACAAGGAGAATGATGATCAACCAATACTTTATGAAGGTAAAATCTCTTTGCCGTGAAATTTCACAATTAGATTCGAAAGTTAATATTAATGAAGATAAGATGAGAAGAATCGTCATCCGTGTTCTGAGACCCGAGTGTAGTGGGTTCATCACGGCAATTCGTGGTTGGCCAACTCAGCCAACCATCTTAGACTTACAAAATCTATTGGTTCATTAAGAAACTCTAACAAAACAAATGGCTGGAGTTTCATTAAAGAATGAGGAGGAGGCCCACTTTAGCAGTAGAATAAGAGGTAGGCCAGGAAGGCAAGCAAGACCTAAGAAGGAAAAAGGTAGATCAAGGAGGCTGCAGGAGAGGACCTCTCAGATAGGAGGAGCTCAACATGGCTGAGATAGAGAAGCACAACATTCTAAACAACGTAATGAAGAGTGCTACAACTGTGGCAAGAGAGGTCACTTCGTTTGAGATTACTGGTCAAAGAAAAAACCAACAGAAGGCAACTTGGTGACATCCAACAATCACCAAGGTGGAAGTAGTAGCGAAGAAGAGTGAGATGCTGAAATATCTTTCGACGTGACTAAGTAAGTCGAAGAAATTTGCTCAGAAGATGGGATTGTCTTAGAGGAAAAGAAAGTAGATGATCAATCTGGTACGGTCACAAATGAAATAGCAGCAAGTTCTATTGTGCTAGAAGCAAAAGACATGACACTTGATACAATACAAAATCATGGAACAATCGACTACAACGAAGACTGGATTGTTGACTCTGGATACTCCAATCACATGATTGGCGATAAGGATAAACTACTCAGTGTGTCTGAGTATAAAGGTGGTCGAGTAGTGGTGACGGCCAACAACTCAAGACTGCCAATCACACACATTGGCAAGATGGTAATCATGTCTCACTTCAGTCCTCATCAAGTTCAGTTACAGAACGTCTATCATGTGTCAGGGATGAAGAAAAATCTATTGTCAGTATCACAGCTGACAACCTCAGGAAATTATGTGGAGTTTAGGCCAGAAGACGTCAAGGTGTATCAAAGTTTGAAGCCGTCAAATACACTCATCATGGAAGAACGAAGGTTAGAATCCATCTACGTAATGTTAGTAGAATTAGCATACGTAGACAAGACTCGAAGGAGTGAGACTGCAGATCTATGGCATGCGCGGCTAGGACACATCAGCTATTACAAGCTAAAAGAAATTATGAAAAAGTTGATGCTCAAGGGTCTTCTACAGCTAGATATTCGAGAAGATATCATCTGTGTCGAGTGTCAATATGGTAAGGCTCATTAACTGTCCTATATAGAGTAAAAGTTCAAAGTAAAAGAAACCTTAGAGCTAATCCACTTAGATGTTTTCGGGCCAATAAAGTAGGCGTCAATCAACGGCATGCGATACATGGTGACCTTCATCAATGACTACTCAAGGTACGTGTGGATATAATTTCTGAAAGAAAAGTCAGAAGTATTCTCTAAGTTTAAGGACTTCCAAGAGAAAGTTGAAAATGAAGTCAGTCAAAAGATTCGGTGTCTACGCACTGACAATGGGGGAGAATACACGTCGGATGAATTCTCAGCCTACCTTCGAAAATGCAAAATCTAACGACAGCTGACTTGTGCTAGCACCCCACAATAGAATGGCCCGAAAAAAAAAATTGGCTTCCTCTCATGCCTATTGAAAGCTCATTTTTTTCTACTCACTTTTTAGTCATAGAGCTTGTATTTTCACCGCCCTCCTCCAAGTTTGAAACTCGACATAGATTTTATGTATGTTGATTTTAAACAATAACTTGCTTAGAGAGACAAAATTGCTTCAAAGACATCATCCTTTAGAACATAAACTATTGGGTCGTGTGGCATTGCTCTCGAATAACGTTTTCCTAATCCCTGAGAATAGAAGCAGATTATTTTCTTTCAATAATCACAAGATTGCCCAGCCAACTATAAACTGTATATTAAAAAATGTATGCTTTAACGTTAAAAAGTGCTTTAATCAGTTGCTTTTGGGACACTTAGTTGGCTAGGACTGAGAGTAGAAAAGTTTGAGAGTAGGGTGCTCCTCTAAACTATAAAGTTACTTATTATATATAGTTTATAGTTTACACATTATATTAAACATAGAATTATTATTGAATCAAGATATCACAATAATACCAGTTTATTAAAACCTCATGTATAATCCACATGACATTCATCTGGTAAGTGTTTTATTTAATTAAATCAAATATTCCCCGCTGCAAGCTCTTCATTATACGCCATCTACAATCATTAAATCATAATACATATTTTTCTCATCTAAAATTCTAAATATCCTAAGCATTAATTTTCTAGAACATAGAGATAACAAAATATAGGAGTGTGCTATGTCATAGCTAAAACAATATACAACCTTTTCCTATTACCTAACAACGGGGAGAAGATTGATAATATGAGGAGTTTTTTTTTTGGTTGAAAGACATAATCCATTAGAAAACAGAGAATAGGCCCGAAGAAAACCCAAACCCTGACATGGGCTGGTTCGGGTCCAAGAACATTACAGAACAATGGATACTCTCATTGAGAGCTTTGTGGGATAAGTCATGAGCCATAGAATTTGTAGAGCGAGTAATATACTGAAAAACCACCTCGCCTCAGGATTGCTGTAAACAAAGGATGTCAGCAAGTATGGGATTAGTTTCGGCATGGATGGTATCAGTAGTCCCGTTCAGTCGATCAATTAGTTCATTAGCAACGGATTCTATCACAATCCTTCGCCACTGCTTATCCACAGCCAATCTCAGGCCAATCCGGATTGCTGTAAGCACTGCCACTCGAGCTGACCCTCCCAATAGAGGTTTGCTAATGGAGCAAATCACCTTCCCGCTTGAATTTCGTGCAACCACTCCGGCACCTGCTCCGATACAGCTGCCCCATCCGTGTTTATTTTGATCCATCCAACATGTGGGGGATGCCATCAATCTTGGGCTATTGCAAGTGTGGGCTTCAACTGTGGGCCTAATCGCACAATAAGATCTGATAGGAGTGAGTGCTCACGATGACTAACATCAAGGGGATCAGGAGAGACTCCTTGGAAGATGACCTCATTTCGGTGTAACCATACACACCATAGGGTAGTGCTGAGCTTGATTGCCATGGCGTGAAGCAGAGAGCTCTCTTTTTACCTATGGCAGGTGGCAATCTTGTGATTATTGAAAGAAAATATTTTGGCAAAATTGTCACTGTCTTTCTTCATAATTACAAAAGTGGCATTGTCCTTACACTAAAAAGGGGAGCTCCTTTCCCACTATAAAGTACAGCCATGCCTAAAATTTCACTAATAATATAAAAAAATTACTTTGTTCGGGCCCTATTAATGGGCAGATAAAAAAAGTTTCTGTTATCATCAGGAGAGAGTATAGAAACTTTTTTGAATTGAGAGAGTATGCTTAGCATTCCTCAATTTGGTCGGGCTTGAGCTGCACATACTACCTTATGGCCTGGGCTTGGCCTCTTGTATATGATGCCCAAGATATAAGCTTAGGCCAGGCCCTTGACATTAGGGCTGTGCACTGGGACGGGCTGGCCCGTGGCCAGCATGACCCATTTTGAAGTAGGGGCTGGCTAGGCTGAGGTCCATGGGTTTGGGATCTGTCTTCACTAAGTGTTTGGATTTGGGCTGGGTTTGGATAAATCTCAATAAAGCCCAATAAACTCAGCCAAAATTTGACTATTACATGTTATGTTACATGGATATTGAAATTGGTGATAGTATCGGCATTGAACTTTTTGTGTGATTATGGTGTAAAACCATTGTTTATATAAACTGAATTTGAGCATCCAACAGAAACATAGATACGAATTTATCCTTTTAGAAACAAAAAAATTGGGTGATAGATATTGTTTGATTAATGTCTCATTACTTTTGAAGTATAATTATAAAGCATATACTCTATGGTGTTTATTTACCATTTTGACAAATTCTTCATCTGGTAAGAAGAATTTTTTGAGTGTTTATAGGTTTAAATTTTTATCATATGTTTTAAGGTACACCATTGTACTACAAACATAAATCTGAATACTGTATACGGGCATGGGTTTTGGCTGAATTAGGGATAAATAAGAAGGCTGAGCTCAAACTGGCTTCAGCCTAGTCCAACCCGCCCATTGTACACCTAAATTGACAAAACTATTAACTAATGGTATAACGCAAATCCTTAAATTCATAGCAGCCTCGCCGCATTGGGTTGAGCCATGTAGCCAAAATTAAACCTTTTATACACCGTCCTCCTCTCACCCAAAAAAGAAAGAAGAAAAACCTCATCCTCACAAGTTTGAAACTCAGCATTGATTAGGTTTTTGGATTGTAAATAGTAACTTGAGAAAAAAATTTGATTTAATTGAAGACTTGATCCTAATAATAGCTTCATATTATCTCTAGTTGGAAAGAATATTAAGTTGCAAATTATATTTGGAAAAATAATAAATGACAAGTTTTATTTGGAAAGCAATCAATTTTACTATTTGTATTTGGAAAGAATTAAAATACCAATTTTTATATGGAATTAAATTAATTTGCAGCCATTTCCCAAAACAAAATTAAATTACAATCTGTATTTGGAAAGAACTATATTAGGAAATAAAATCAAATTTTCTTTCTTTGGAAAGAATATTAAAGTGCAATATGTATTTGGAAAGAAATCAAAATGCAATCTATAGGTAGAATGAAGACTTACCTACAATTTTGTATTTGGGAAGGAAAACTAAATAATAGTGCTTGAACAAAATTATATAGAATCATGCAAATGAAAAATCAAAGACCAAACTAACCTCTTCTCATTCTATAAATAGGCTTCCATGGGATCTTATCACTGGTCGGCTTTCATAAGCTCTTATCACTTGTCCATAGATTTTGTACATGGTTTCATCTTTTTGTCCATGTTGATGTGTATCGTCCATGTTGATGTTTATCTCTCTTGTTTGTGTGATTCAAATCCATCAAATTGATGGCAATGTCAATCGGGTTAGCAATTTACCAGATATAATTCTTATAATGCTCTTATTAACAAGAAAGGCCTTGTTGATGAGCTGATGAGAAAGGTTTCATTTTTTTTTTTCAAGACTCGTCGGTTATAACTGACATTTGTCCTACATTTTGAGCGGCAAAATGAAAGTGTGTTAACGTTGTCCCTGTTAATGCATCTTGACGTTTAAGCTTTCAAACCCCGCAAATACCCTAACCGAAAGAAACTTGCATCTGTTGGAGAACCAAAACCAGAGAGAGAGAGGGTATGGTTTCTGCTATTTCGGTGAGTTGGATTCTAGGGTCAACGAGAAAAGAGTATTCTGGCATTACAGGTTTTGTACTGGGGCAGCCCTTGATGTTGATGCTCAATTGTAATTGGTAATTGGCATTTGATGTTAGTTCTTTCTTTTTACCTAATCTTTTTGTTCCACCTCATTGCTTGTTGTAAGTAGAGATCTCACTTGTTTTGATTGTCAGATCAACGCCACTGAAGATTTACCTATATTATTAGGGTCATTTGTTGGCTCTGCGCACATGCAATCACTCTTGACCAAATTCGAAGCTTTTGGTTTTTCTTTTACTTGTATGTGTTGAGGATAGAATCCAAACTTTTGTTGGCCAATTAATGATGTTGAACAGAAGTGGGGCCAAATTTTGGGTACACATGACATGAATGCTTCTTGTATTTGGTTAGTAAAGGGAAGTTCTGAATCAACGGTTGGGCATAGGACCTTACTGTGAATCACCCTTCAATTGTAATTGGAATGGTACTGGCAGTTCAAAATCAAAGTTTTCTCCTCCCCCAATCAAAGATAGTGTACTATTTTTTTCGATAGGCTTCTGTAATTGCGGTGTTCAAAATCAAATTATCCCAAGCTGCCTCGTGACAAGTAGTTGAAGGCACATTGCTTACGAAGTTTGGAAACTACCTACAAATACCTCATTCAGGCCTACTATTTCTGGAAGTATTGGGCACTAAATGCTCAAATTCGTAGTCTAGCACAGTATTCAGTTCTAACTAAGGATTTCTTTTTCAAATGCGAAGAGGCTAACTGCTTTAGACTTGCAAGTTATTGCATATTTGCAGAGAATATCCATTAGATTAGTTTGCCATGTTCTGATGGAAGCTAGGAAAACTGTTGTATAAGATCAATTAATTCAAGCTTGTTTCTGGGGAAGTTAGGAATCAGTAAAAATTTCCAAACCTGGAGAATATCTATTGGGATGAATATTATCTTATGCAAAAACTGTAGAATTTTTTTTTATGATAGTATCTGAAAATGTTGGCTCAACAGGAGGGGAAGTTGACCCAACATTCTTTGTCGGGCCCCCCTCTCAATTTCCTTCCTTTTAGCTATGCCTTATGAGAACTGATCCAAGCATTATGCATGCATGATTCAGTTCACAGTCCTGCAGCCACTTTAGAAGTGAATCAAATTAGTGCTCAAGCACGAATCCTTGGAAAATTCCAACCCAGAAATTCCCTGAAGGAGACCTTATACAAGATATAAGGGAATGAAGTGAAGGTATGATATTAGCTTCGAGCTCAAGTTCTTCATCTTCAGGATCGAATTTAACGGGATTAAGCAGTCCTGTTCAATAAAACAAGTAAAACCACTTAAAAATCAATTTACAAGAACCATCGGTTCAATAATCCCACACTAATAAAACTGAAGTTAAACTAACATGCTATGGTAGAACATTAAAATGACAATCTCAAGTAAATAGTATTATGTTTTATAATTATTATTTGAAGTAGAACAAAGACAACATCAAAAAAAAAAGTTGTTTAATAACAGTGATTTTTGATTCCATCCTTGAAAAGTGAAGACCTATCACTTCCAAATGGAAATTTTCTCCATATTGATCTTTGTCCGTAACACTTGGTCTCGAGCCACAGAAAGGTTGTCCAAACGGTTTTGTATTTTTGTCACACCACTTGATAAAATTCTGATATATTCTGCCCTGTTAGATCATATTAACATGTCATCAATATTTATTTTATTTCACATTAATAATAATGAATAAATTAATAACTTAAAAGGCTATTTAATTTTAAATTTTTTCCAAAACTTCTAGGGGCAGCCCTCCTGGGACCCATGTGGCTCCACCCCTGGTTATGAGTTCATTTAATTTCATTATGTCTTAAAAGGATGGTTCATTTAAGTAATATTGATTAACAATAATAAGATATGAATCTTCGTCTAAATTTCACTGAATTTATATTTCGGAAACTGTTTGGTGTAAAATTTTCATCAACTATTAAAAAGAAAAAGACAAAATTGGAGAGAACTCCGATTTTGGCTATCTATATTACTTCTTTTAGAGACCCAAATTTTTTTTAAAACCTTCATGGGGTGGTATTAAATTGTGGGACCCTCAATTTTTTTTAATATTATTAGTATAGTTGGCCATGCTAAATTTTTTTGTCATATGTAAAGTACCCCCCCCCCCCCCCCCCCCATTTTTGTCTTATATATATAGTGACCCCCAACTGTTGAAACTATTAGTGTCTAACTAAGTCCACTCAAAAAAATTTCAAGTTGTAACCGGACTCTACGAAGTCTGGTTATGCCCTTGAGGTCACCACATGTCCCTTTTGACATTCCTTAACTATGGTTAAAATTCACCCACTCTTAGGGTTCACCTACCTATCCTTGGTTTTTAGATCAAAATATTAAAAAATTAACCTTAAGTAAGTCAATTTTAACTAGGGTTTGAAAAAATTATATTTTTTCTAAAAACAAGGATAAGTGAGTGAACCCTAAGGGTGGGTGAATCTTAACCACAATTAAGGGGTGTCAAAAGGGACATGTGGCGACCTCAAGGGCATGATCGAAAAAAGTTCTAAAAAAAAAAGTATCCGAATCAATATGGTACTAGTTGATCGTGCTGGGGCAGGGAGGGGCATCCCCCCCACCCCCTAACAATTTTTTATTTTTTGGGAAAATCCATTTGTATTATGCAAATTATTAAAAAAATTATGAGTTAATGACCCCCCAAATTTCCACGTGTGTTTCGTCCGTCTCCCTTTAACTATGGTTAAGCTTAATAAAACTAACGTTAATATTTTTTCTTCTTCTAAAAAGCGAGATAGAGCTTGTATTTTCACCATCCTTCTCTCAACAACACAAGGCACCCTCCTCCAAGTTTGAAACTCAACATAGATTAGGTATTTGGATTTTAAAAATAACTTGCTTATAGAGGAAAAATTACTTCAAAGACTTCATCCTTTAGAACATAAACTTTTGGGTCGTGTGGCATTGCTCTTGAATAACGTTTTCCTAGTGCTGGCCCTTGAGGGCAGAACTAGGGCCCAATCAAGCCCGGCCCTTGAAGGGCTAGGGCTGGCCTAGGGCCCTACTCTTATAGGGAAGTGTAGGCCTAGGGTTGACCCCAACCCTGCCTGGCCCTACCCTTTGACAACCCTACTAATCTCCCTTCCACATTCAATCTTTTTTATATAAAACAAGTGATGTGAATATTCACTCTTTTTTATATAAAACAAGTGATGTGATTTAAAACTCTCACAGTAGCTACTATTTAATCCAATTGTCCAATAGTTGGAGCTATTGAGAATTTTTAATCACTGTCCTAAAGCTAAAAAAAAGGAAAATGGAAAACGGACAACAGGTCCTTTTTCCAAACGAATCACCCAATTGCAAATTGACAAGTAACAATAAAATTATAATTTATTTTAAGCTCTATTTCTCTTTCCCAATATATTGAAATTTGATTGGTGCGGTCCTCAAATCAGAACTCCAAATTAGAGCTTCGTCTTATACCCGGAAAGGCTGGACTTTGGAGAATGAATTTTTTTAAGGGGTTTTGAATATCAGCCGCTAGAATTATCCTAATTTACAAATACTGTTATGCAAAACATATGTACAAATTAACTCACCATTGTTAGACAAAGAGCCTCATTCTCCCATTTCCATTGAATTGCATTAAAAATGTTAACATTATTGGCTATATTTCCCATGTGACATTTAGTAGGCTACAATATCCTTGTGACACGTGTCCCTTTTTAACTCTCTTTAACTGTGGTTCAGATTCACTAAGCTTTGGGATTAAAGTTTTAAAGCATCTAACCTTGGTTTTTATATAAAAAAACGAATCATATGGATTAAAACTTATAACTATAATTCAAGGGTAGTTAAAGAGGTGTTCCTTTTTAACTCCCTTAACTATAGTTAAGATTCACTAACCCTTAAGGTTAAAGCATATAACCTTGATTTTTTAAAAATTAATTAATTAACTATAGGGTTAAAAATTGTTAACCATAATCCAATGGTAGCTAAAGAGGTATGCCTTTTAACCACCTTTAATTAGGGTTAAGATTCACTAACCATTATAGTTAAAGCATCTAACCTTTGTTTTTAGAAGAAAAAAAAACTAACTACTAGGTTAAAACATGTTAAACATAGTTCAAGGATAGTTAAAGGAGTGTCCATTCTTAACTCCCTTTAATTGTGGTTAAGATTCATTAACCCTTAAGGCTAAGAATCTAAACTATGTTTTAGGAAAAAAAAATTTAAAAATTAATCAGAGGGTTAAAACTTATTAACCATAGTTCAAGGGTAGTTAAATGGGCATTGTGACATTATGAAATATCTTAAGGGCATAATAGTCATTTTACTATCAATTTTAAACGAAAGCCCTACTATGTAAAGATTGAGGTTCTTTGTCTAATTCCCGAAAAATGATTAGTTAATTTGTAAATTTATTTTACATAATAATGTATTTGCAAACTAAGGATAAACTTAACAACTGATATGCAAAAACCCTTTTTAAAATTAGGGAGTAGGGCTATTATTCCTCATCTCTAGTTGGCTCAAAGCTAGCTCAGTCAAATCTTTTAAGCTTTGGGCTGAGACTGAGCTGCTGAAACCTGTCAAGCCCAAATCCGGGCTCACAATGCTTTGTAAAATATTGTAGATGGTAATAGCCCAGTGGTAGGTGTATCCCTTCCTTAGGAAGGAGGTTCCGGGTTCCATTCCTGAGAGGGTGAGAGTGGGTTACACTCTCCACCCGCCTTTACAGAAGAAGAAATCGCATTTTGCAATTTGTTTCTTCATAACGTTTCTTGGCAGGGTGTTCCTAGCACTTTTGTTTTTTAAAACATTTTCTAGAACATAGTCACAAACCAAAGAAACACTCTACAAGACATACACTCTATTTGTCCTCTCTCAAACTCCATCATCTCTCTCCAACTCTTTCCACTCCCACCGCACCACTCTCCACCATCACCACCTCCAATCTCAACCCCATACCCTCCATCACGATCACACTCCCACCACTACCACCCCACCTGAAATCCCACCCGCACCACCTCTATCATGAGAATTCCCACCACTGCCATGAGTAAAATTTATAGAATAAAATGTATAATTTAGATAATTTAATGAAACTTTATAATTGAATGATAAATATTTAATTATATAATACAGTTGAAATATTATAACATCGATCTTGATTTCTTGCATCCAAGCGTAATTTTATCCTTTTTGTACTTTATTATTGATTCTGACTGTCTCGACACAGAATCGTTCCATGAAATTCTAATTAATCAATTACTAGACTCAAAGAATCACGAAGAACGATGACAAACAAAATTTGTAGCTCTCATTATTATTATCAAAAAGGGCATGTGTTACATTTTTATTACCTAAAGGGGCATAATTTTGACATATTTGCCCTTTAACTATACATACAAACCCAAACACTAATGAGGGTAGTATTGGAATACATACCCTATTTGGTAAAAGTTTTCACACCATACCCTTTAAGATAATTTTTTTGGTTTAGGGTGACGAAACAGTACTTAACCCAAAGAAAAATTAAATTAAAAGTTTTATTTGGAAAGCAATCAAATTACGATTTTGTATTTGGAAAGAATTAACATTAAATAGCAAATTTGTATGGAAAGATGCAATCGGTATTTGGAAAGAAAATTAATTTTAGTTCTCTATTGGGAAAGAAAATAAAATCTGAAAAGGAAGTTAAAAGGGTAAATTACACTAACCTCCTCTACGGTTTGGCGAAATTTCAAAAATCTCACCTCTTGTTTCTAAAATTACACTGACCTCCCCTGTCAGTGTTTGAAAAAAACACTGTTAATTGGAAATCCTCTTTGACTATTTTACCACCATTTCACTAGGCTTGTGAAATGTATAGTGCTAGTGGGTCTCCTTCCTATCTGACTATTTTACCACCATTTCACTAGGCTTGTGAAATGTATAGTGCTAGTGGGTCTCCTTCCTATCTCTCTGTTGAGCAACCCGTGTAAATATGATGCTTTAAAATATGGTAAAATATGATTTTTTTTTTTTTTTTTTTTTTTAAATACCAATTTTTTGTTGTTTTGTTGCATTCTTTGAAATAAGATGAAATATTTTTGTAAAAAAAATTAAAAAGTTAAAATTACAAAAATTTAAAACTAAGGAAATTAAAATATTAAAAAAAATTAATTTTTATTTAGTGAATACAGGTAATTTTACAAATTTTAAAACATATTTTAAGAGACAGAGATTTTACAGGAAAATGACTGGTGAGTTTTTGAAATATAAGTCATTTTCTATAAAAGTGGTTCAATTTCCATAAAATATTTTAATTATGAAAGATTTTAGGAGCAAACAAGTGCATTTAACATTTTCTGCGGATTTGATTTGTTGGAACATAAAAGTCTAACGCCCATTGCTTACATTGATGTTGAAGTGTTTTTGTTAAAGAATATGTGAGCTAAAAAATATTGTTTGTGTTATTGGTATTTCGGAGATAATTAGGCATTTTAAAATATTTAAACCATGACATCAGATGTTTATGAAATTTTGTTAAACCTCAGGGAGGTCAGTGTAATTACCCAAATTAAAATTGTAATTCTCTATTAGGAAAGAAAATTAATATGCAAATTATATTTGGACACAAAATCAAATTTGCTATTCTTTGTTTGGAAAGAAAATTAAAGTGCAGTCTATAAGTTGATTAGAAACTCATTTGCAATTCCGTATTTGGGGAAGAAAACTAAATAATAATATTTGGGAAAAATTAATTAGAAATACGTAATTAAAACAAATTAAGTCCAAATTAATATCTTCGATTCTATAAGTAGGCTTCATGGGATCTCATCACTGGTCGGCCTTCATGAACCCTTCTCAGTTCTCACTCGTCTCTTGGTTTTCAACATGGTTTCATCTTTTTTCCTTCAATATGTTGAAGCTTATCACTTTATCTCTTTATCATTTGTATGATTCAAATCCGTCAAATTGGGGGCAATAGTACCAATCGGGGTCCACGATTTACCAAATCTAGTTCTTAAAATGGTCTCATCAACTAGCAAGGCCTTGTTGATGAGCTGAGATGGCTGCAGAAGTCACAATGATGTCATTATCCAAGGTCATCTCCAAGCTCTCCAGGGATTCCCCATTAGTTGCTGAAGCATCACCCCGTATAGCTAAAAGCTGAAGCAATCCCTATGGGTATCCAGCTAGTTATCTCAAACAGATGGGATCAGACCATAATTGAGTCTAACTCTAAGGCGCTCATCGAGCTGCTGAACGAAAATCAAACCAGGGTCACTGGGAAATTCTTACCTTAATCGACAACATCAATATTTATTATGAGGAAGCGATGTCGAGAAGTGGAGTTTCATTTCATCAACAAAGAGGAGGCTAAATTTCTTGCCCATCTGTTAGCTCAACAAGCTTCAAACCAGAACCTCCAGATTCCTGGGGCTATTGTTTCTCAACCTGACCTGGGACCCTCTTTTTTTTTTTTTTTTTTGGTATATTGGGACCCTCTTATTAAGGCCGATTTCAGGCTTTGTATTTTCCCGTCTTTAAGCAATGAACTATCTCGTAACCAAAAAAAAAAAAATGGGAGCTAGCTGACTTTGAAATAGTCACGAAGACGCTTGTGGATTTGTTAAGAGACCGTGGTTCCCAAGAGCAAACAGCCAATGAGCTTCTAACAAATAAAAAAATGTGATAGTTACAGTCTTCTTTTGATAATATAAATAGATAAGACATATTTGAAGAGGTGTGTATCTATAATCTATGTATTCGGCTGTCAAACCTAGTTATATAACAAACATGTATCCCGCTTTTCCAAAAATTGTTAAAATGGATATCTAACATTTCACCTGTAATTTTTTCTTTCTTTTTTTACACTTTTTTTTAAAGAAAAGCTAATAGGACCGCGTGTATCATACCGCACTAAAAGTGCTTGAGTTCTGACCAAGGGTGAAGCCAAGATTCTCGGGGAGGGGGGGGGGGCTAACAATGGGTGTTCCGGGCGTAGGCGTAGCCCCGATTTTTTCTTCTAAAGGGTCAAGTTCACAGGTCATCACATTTACTTATATTTGTAATTAAAGAAAAGATTTTTTTCCAGAAATTTTGGGGGCTAGAGCTCCCATCCTTATGTTCCGCCCCTCTCCCAAGCTAAGCTAGCCCCTAGTAATATTATATATATATATATATATATATATGGCTCGATCCACCCCTGCTTCTCAACTATTTTAGGCCCCAATATTAGAGTCAATTTGGCGTGTGCAACTTGGAACACAGTTCTTTTGTGTTCCCCATGATTAGAGTGCATGTCATGTACGCAAATTGGAGTATATTGGTAAAAAACACTCGAAACGAATTCGTGTAGTCCCTTGGGATGCAGTCCTGATAGCAAGGTCTTTTTATTACAAATCCTTTATCAAAAAAAAAGGAAACAAAAAAAATTTGCGATTCAACATGAGCTTAATTAGTAAGACATGTTTGTGGAATATCAAGATTTGAATCCTAGATTATTGAATAATGTACTTTGATACGAGTCAAGTAAATACATCTTTACTACATGCACGCTAGGGTGGAGCCAGGTGGGGGCCTGTGGGGGCACGTGCCCCCACTGAAATTTTTTTAAAAAAAATTCTCTTTCTATTAGGCATAGCTATGGGAATGGAGACATGAAAGTGAGATCAGATCAATCAATTGCAATTGAACTTGGGGAGAGTTCAATCACACCCACAGGTCAACACATGTCCCTTTTAACTTATGTTAACTGTGGTTAAGATTCACTAACTCTCATGGTTCAACAATATAACATTGGTTTTTAAAAATATTATAAAAAATATTAACCCTAAGATTTAAAATTCCTAAAGTAAATAGTTTTTCTTCTAAAAGCTAAGGGTATATTGTTGAACCCCGAGAGTTAACCACGGTTAATAAAAGTTAAAAGGAATATGTGTTGACCTGTGGGTGTAATTGAGCTCTCCCCAAATCTAATCGTAATTGACTGTGATCTGATCTCCATGCAGGTGCCATTGAACTTTAGAAAAAGTATTTTTACACTATGTTGTTTAATTATTTTACTGAACATATTTATGGTAAGGGGCAGTTGTCCCTAAAAAATTATATTATATTATTTAATAGGTATAGCCATGAGGCAAGGACGCAACGTATCTTGAACAATTGAAAACAAAATATATCTTTTGTATTATATTGTTTAATTATTTAATGAGACATAGTCATGGGGCAAGGGCCATAAGATATAAGATATGTACGAAATAGCACAAAAACTTAGTCATAAAAAAATAATTTTGGGGGCTATGCCCCGAACCCTCATCCCCTAGATCCATAATACTTCCTACCAACCTAATAATTCTCCACAAATTCATCAATAATTATTATTGTTTTCCATTAACCATTGCGTGCCCCCACAACTAGAAAATCCCGACTCCACCCCTGAATGCACACAAGTAGAAATTGAAGAGGAATTAAAAGCATCATCTTGCGTTTTATAGTCTCAATCTCACCTTGTTTATATAATAAAACAAATGAATTTGTTTGAGCTCACAAGTGAGCTAATGAAAAAGTTCTGTTTTATTATCAAAAGAGGGGAGAGTATGAAAACTTTTTAAATTGTGAGATTATATTTGTTATTCCTCAAATCATAATTGGGGCAGACCTCCTGCTTTTGCGTAGGCTTGGGCTGCAGATACTACCTAATGGCCTTGGCTTCGCCTTAAGATTATGTGCCCAAGATATAACTTGAACGGTTTTTAAACAAAATATAAGCTTACTCAGAACTCCGAACTCAGAAGAGCAGAATGAACCTTCAAAAGATACCAAACCAAACACAAATCTCTTTTGACCAAAAACACACACACATCTCTTATATTCCCCTCTTCTCTTATGTGCTGTGATTTTTCTTCATCATTTTGTTTCCAAAATAAATTTTACAGCTTTTTTCTTTCACTTTAAATCTTGCTTATGTATAATTTCAGGATTCCTTTCTTTTAGAAATCCGCATATAAAAGACAGATTTTGTGTTTCTACCGATTAGATGCCCAATCTCATATGGGTTGATACTTAAAAGCTTTACTCATCTGGGTTCTCTTTCTCTGCATTTAGTTATAATGTGTTCATCTATTCTCCAGACCTCTAACATTTATTCTTGATTTATTTTTCCTTTCTTTTTCAGCCCCAATGAGGACATGTATGATTCCTTCCGAAGTTCAACTTCAAACTTTGTTCTACTCCGTAGTTGCGGTTTCAGCGTCTTAATTCTTTGCATAGGGGACAACAATCATCCATAGATAAACGTGGTTTTCAGAGATTGAAAGCAACGGCTATGGCATTGTGACACACTCTCCAAATGAAATTTTGAAGTTTTGAAGAAATAGGAAACATCCAAATCTTAGTCCAGGTAGCATCGTCCAAGTTTGATGGGGGGTATTGTTTGATGGATTCTGGCCATCAGAAATAGTCTTTGCCAAGTGTGAAGCTAAGCTTACTTTGAACATGTCATTCTTTGAGAAATGCCAGATTAGTTTATCCATCCCGTTACAGAAACTGATCAATAATCGTCGAATTTCCTCAACAACTCTCTACAGTGAAAGCATTATGTAAGCTTGAGTAAGTCCCAACAACCAGTAGGCCGGTCGATTAAGGAAGACACTTTCCTGTCGTCCGTAGTGCCTCCAGTCTGAGGAAAAGGTTTTAATGCAGGCTGACTTGGGAACCATGGATCCTTCCACATCCGAACAATTCACCTGACCCAATTTTCCAAAGGAGAGCGTGGTTGAGAGATGAATCTCTCCACTAGCAATAATGCTCCTCCAGCCCCAAGAGGGCCGGTGACCAATCTTGGCCTGCAGGAAGGAAGTGTTTGGGTAGTAAACCGCTTTCATCACTTGCGCCCACAAAGAAGTTGGTTGTTTTAGCAATCTCTACCCTTAGCTTGGCTAGCAAGCCCAAATTAAAGGCATGGAGATCTCTGAAACCAAGCCTACCCTTAGCCTTAGAAAGGCTCAATCGGTTCCAGCTAATCCAGTGAATCCTCGCTGGTTGCCCCAAAAAGAATTGAACTATTTTAGAAATGACCTCCTTAAGCCATTTTACTGCATGGGAGTTTGAAACAACTCATATCAAAGGCCAGTATTGCTTGAATTACTTTTCAAATTAAGACACCTTGGCCTGCTTTGGTTAATACCGAACCTCCATCCTTGTAACCTCTTGAAGACGCGTTGCTTAATGTTGTCAAAGATTTGATACTTGGACCTGCCAAATTCAGCCGGGAGACCAAGGTATTTCTCGGGGGGTGAGAGCTTCCTTGTGTGAAGAATCCTCCCAATCATTTGACGAAAATGGGAAGGAGTGTTGGAGCTAAAGGACAAACCAGATTTGTTGTAGTTCACTAATTGGCCGGATGCTTTCCCATATCAATTAAGAAACATCATTAGGATAGTGGCTTCATCCAAGTTTGCATTGAAGGGAATCAGGCAATCATCTCCAAAGAAAAGATGGGATATTGTTGGAGCTTGGTGGCTGAGTTTAATTCCACTTAGACTATGATCAAGGACTACTTGCTGAAAAAGACTAGATAGAGCTTCAGCACAAAAAAGAAAGAGATAATTTGTTTGTGTAATTCAAGTCCATCAAATTGATGGCAATTTCAATCGGGTACCAGATTTAATTTTTATAATGCTCTTATTAATTAGGGGGGGCTTGTTGATGAGCTAATGAGAAGGGCTTCTCTTTTTTTTTTCTTTTTTTAAGTCCAAAAAAAAAGCTTTTGCAGCCTTTTCTTTTTCTTTTATAAAAAAAATTTAAATAATAATATTTGTAAAAAAATTAAATAGAATTTTGAAATGAAAAAATTAAGGTCCAAACGAACCTCTTTGATTCTATAAATAGGCATTCATGGGATCTTATCATTGATCTGCTTTCATAAGCTCTTATCACTTGTCTTTGAGTTTTCTACATGATTTCATCTTTTGTTGATGTTTATCTCTCTTATTTGTGGGACTCAAGTCCGTCAAATTAATGGCAATGAGCCAATGCCAATCGGGTTAGCCATTTACCATTTGTAATTCTTATAATGTTCCCACTAACAAGAAAAGCCTTGTTGATGAACTGACATGAGGTTAGGGCTTCTCTTCAAAAAATCCCTCCCCCTCATTTGGTTCCTAAAGGATGAGCTTCAGCCTGCAAAGGTGTACCACCCAGGATGGCTGTAGCTACTTTCAAAATAGTTCTACCCAGTCTATCTGATATTGAGAAGCCTGAAGCAGCTGCATGACAAGGGATTAAGCTGACACCATCACAATGAATCTGATATTTATATGTAAATACTAGCAAAAACCCCGTGCTATGCACGGGCGTTAGAAAAATAATTGAGAGAAAAGAAAAAGTACTGAAAAACGATATGAATGTAGTTTTAAAATTAGTCAAATAAGATACTTATTTGGGGCTTGTTTTTTATCTTAGCTTTGCAAAACTAAAAATGTAACGGTTGGATGGAAAAGAGAATAGGTAGGGGAGGAATAGAGACAATATGTGACTACCAAAAAAAAAAACAGAGACAATATGTAATGGGAAAAGAGAAGGGTTAGGAAGCCTAAACCCCTTCTTTTAATAAGAGTATTTGTTAATAATTAAGTGAAATAATAAGGTGATAGATGGAGACAAGGGGAAACAGTGGATTTTAATGCAAAAGATTAGCTCTGGTGGACGCCCGAGCCAAGCGCTCGGGCATCCACAAATGATTGGGCACCTGGCAATAATTTGGTGGGAGAAGTCATTTCATTTTCTCCCCATGATTTTGACTTCTCCCTACTTGATATTTCCCCCCTTTAAAACACCACATGTCCCATCATTTGTGGATGCCTGAGCGCTTGGCTCGGGCATTCACCAGATCAGCTAATATTTTCCTGGATTTTAAGACATGCCACGAATAGATCAACTGACATATAGTATTGGTCACAAAAGAATATATAAGACATGTCAATTCTCAAAAACTGTCACCTGGTTGTTATCCTCTTTTTATTTACACATTTAAGATCTTTTAACTTTACACTCTCTTCTTCGATGAGTCAATTGACACAGGGGAAGCCATAGATAGTTCACAACGGCTGGGTGCACCATTGGTACCACAACCCAAGCTGATCAAGCACATCAGGATGCACATCACAACAATATTGTGGCACCAAAGCCCAAAGCATGGGTCTCATTGAACCATCGTGGTATCCAGGAAACACTAAAAAGATTAAGGAACCTAATGTCTCACACTCAACATAATATAGCCAATGACTTGCATAATGACAACTCTCAGCCTTGTCATTCACCATCAAAATTCACTTAATATTTTTCTATATTTTATTAACAAATATTACAATAACATCTTTCATGAAATAAGATCACACTCTCCATTGCCACAAGACTTATAACAACGAAATGTTTTGTTCAAGCCAAGAGTCAAAAATCTTTTTGACACAAAATAGTTGTTAAGAGTCATCACCAAACTCTAACTTATCCATAAGATAAGTAGAGCCTTGAGTGGATATGGTTAAAATAGTTTATCTTAGTAGGAGTCTTTTATAGTTATCTTTTAGATAAGGTTAAAATAGTTTATCTTGATAAGAGTCTTTTATAGTTATCTTTTAGATAAGGTTAAAATAGTGTTTATCTTGATAAGAGTCTTTTATAGTTATCTTTTAGGAGTCTTTATCTTTACCTTATCTTATCTTATCTTTAAGTGTTTTGATTTCTATATATAGAGAGAGGTGAAAACGTGAGAGTGGTGGTGTGGCTGTTTTTGTTTATTCACTTTATCAATAAAGCCTTTTTGTCTTCTTCTCTCTTCTCTATTGTGAAACTTTGTTGCTTGATATTTATGCTTTGTACTTTAGAGAAAGTGCATAGTATTTTGGCGGATACATATTCAACAAGTGGTATCAGAGCCAGGTTCAGGGAACGGGCGTGAAGACCTCAAAACGGTGAGTCTGAAGATCTCATCAAATACCTTGTATTCGCCAACTCAGATCAATGGAGCATGCAAATTCTGTAAGCGGTATAGAGAAGTTGAACAATACTAACTATGAGTATTGGAGATCCTGTTTGGAATCGTATTTACAGGGCCAAGATCTTTGGGAGGTGATGAATGGCGAAGATATTATCGCACCACCCAAAACTGAAGAGAATGCTGAGAAATTAAGGAAGTGGAAGATAAGGGCAGGCAAAGCTTTGTTCGTGTTGAAGGCTACAATTCAGAAAGAATTGCTCGAACATATTCGAGAGGCCAAGTCTCCGAATGAAGCGTGGGATGCGATATCCACACTTTTCACCAGATCTAATGATGCAAGGTTGCAATTGCTAGAAAACGAGATCAGTTCGGTATCTCAAGGAAACATGTCGATTTCTCAATACTTTATGAAAGTAAAAGGAATCTGTCTTGAGATATCGCAACTTGATGAGGAGTCGAAAATTACAGATGCTCGTATGAGAAGGATTATCATTCGAGGTCTAAAGCCTGAATACCATGGGTTTATGACAGCAATTCATGGATGGCCGACTCAACCAACACTCTTGGAGCTTGAAAGCCTTCTAGCAAACCAGGAGAGTCTAGCAAAGCAGATGGCTGGTCTTTCTACGAATGAGAAAGAAGAAGCCTTGTACACTGGTAAAAGTAAAAGGTCTTTTAATGACAGGAGAAAATAAAAGAATTCGAAGTATCAATCGAACTCGAATTCAAGGAAGAGCGAGGATAGTTTCAAGGAACGTGATTCTCAGGATCCTAGAACCAGAACGTGCTATAATTGCGGCAAGCCAGGTCACTTTGCCAGAAATTGTCGAGCACCCAAGAAGAAGAAAGATGAAGAGAATGCAGCAACTTCAGAAGACCTACCACAGAAAATTGATGGTGAGGAAGAGGAGTGGAGTGCTTATTTGTCTATCACTGAAGAACAATCCGACGCACTCGGATTGACTACTACAGGTACCATGCCTACGAGCAATAATAATCGAATAGACTATTCTACTGATTGGATAGTTGATTCAGGTTGCTCAAATCACATGACTGGAGATGATCAAAAGTTTCTTTCAAAGAAACAATATAATGGCCAACGAGTAGTAGTGACAGCAAATAATGCGAGACTGCCAATCACTCATGTAGGCAGTGCTGTATGTGTAACAAAAGGAAGTGATGATTCAACAATGCTTCAAGGTGTATTTCATATCCCAATGATGAAGAAGAACCTGGTGTCTGTTTCTCAATTGGCGACATCTGGAAACACTGTAGTGTTCGGACCCGATGATGTGAAGATCTACAAAGAGATGCAGATCGAAGGTACTCCCATCATGCAAGGCAAAAGAATTGAATCTGTCTATGTTATGTCAGCTGAGGCTGCTTATGTAGACAAGACTCGAAAGAGTGAAACAGCTGATTTGTGGCATGCTCGGCTTGCTCATGTTGGATTTGTCAAGTTAAAGGCTATGATGAAGAAGAACATGTTGAAAGGGCTTCCTGATCTGGAGATCCGAGATGATTCAGTATGTGCAGGATGTCAGTATGGCAAGGCACATCAGCTTCCCTATACTGAGTCGAAGTTTCAAGCCAAGAAACCTCTTGAATTGGTGCATTCAGATGTGTTCGGTCCAGTGAAAGATATTTCACTTGGAGGTATGAAATACATGCTCACATTCATCGACGATTACTCTCGATATACTTGGATTTACTTCCTAAATGAGAAAGGGGAAGTACTCAACAAATTCAAGGATCTTAAGAGTAAGGTGGAAAAAGAGCTTGGACATAAGATAACATGTCTAAGATCGGACAACGGGGGAGAGTATACTTCAGAAGAGTTCAACAAGTATCTACAAAAGCATGGTATCCGAAGACAACTGACTTGTCCCTATACGCCACAACAGAATGGGGTCTCGGAGAGGAAGAACAGGCATCTAGCCGAGACATGCAGGAGCCTATTACATTCGAAAAATGTGCCAGCTCGTTTTTGGGCTGAATGCATGATGACTGCAAATTATGTTATTAATCGCCTACCACAACCAAAGCTCGAGTACCTTTCACCATTCCAGAAGCTGTACGAGATGAAGGCTACAGTAAGTCACTTTCGAGTATTTGGTTGTGTATGTTATGTATTTGTGCCTAACCATCTTCGTAGCAAGTTTGATAAGAAGGCGATCCGATGTATCTTTGTGGGATACGATTCGGAAAGGAAAGGTTGGAGGTGTATTGATCCAACTTCAGATCGAGTACATGTGTCGAGAAACGTTGTGTTCGATGAGTCATCATCATGGTGGTCAGTCGATCATGTCGATCTTCCAGTTGATCAAAAGTTTGAAGAGGAACTAGAAGAGGAGACTTCCAATCAGAAGACACTTGAACCAATTGTACAGGTTGATAAGGATGTGTCACAGATGACATCTAGTGCAAGCCCTTGGAAAACTGGAACTTATCAACAAACTGTTATAGAAGAAAATCGGCCCTCACAGCTTGAAGAGCCTGAACAAGAAGATGAGCATGTCTTAAGGAGGTCACAACGAGTACCAAAGCCAAATCCAAAGTATGCAACTGAAAAGGCGAAACTGAAGAATGTGAATGCAGATCTAGCGCAAGTAATGATTGGCAAAGATTTGGTGATTGAAGAACCAAAGTCATTTGAAGAAGCTCGAGGAGTTCCTGAATGGGAGGAAGCTATGGCAGATGAGATTCAAGCCTTAAAGCAGAATGAGACTTGGAATCTAATGCCAAAACCAGATGATGTAAAACATATTTCTTGCAAATGGATATATAAGATCAAGACCCGAGCAGATGGTTCAGTGGAGCGATTCAAGGCTCGATTAGTTGCCCGGGGTTTTTCACAACAGTATGGAATAGATTATGATGAGACTTTCAGTCCTGTGGCTAAGATAACAACAGTACGGGTTCTGATTGCTATCGCTGCTAGCAAGGATTGGAGGTTGTGGCAAATGGATGTGAAGAATGCATTTCTTCATGGTGAAATAGATCGAGAAATCTATATGGAGCAACCCAAGGGATTTGAAAATCCTCATTATCCTCAATATGTTTGCAAATTGAGAAAGGCTCTATATGGGTTGAAGCAGGCTCCGAGAGCATGGTATGGAAAGATTGCTGAGTTTCTCACAATCAGTGGTTATATTCTAGCCCCAACTGATTCAAGTTTGTTTGTAAAATTTGTAGCAGACAAAGTTGCAGTTGTGTTAGTCTATGTTGATGATTTGATTATTACTGGAGATGATCTAGAAGAAATTAAAGAATCCGCATGAATCTTGGAATTCGATTTCACATGAAGGAACTTGGAGAGCTGAAGCACTTTCTCGGACTTGAGATAGATCGAAATAAATATGGAATATTTTTATGTCAACAAAAATATTCCAGTGACCTGTTGAAGCAGTTTGGAATGTTTGATTGCAAACTGATGGCTACACCAATGGATGTCAACACTAAAGTTCGTATAGATGAAGTTGAAGAACTTGAAGATTCTTGCATGTACAGGCAGTTAGTGGGAAGTTTGATCTACTTAACTCTAACTCGTCCTGATATCTCTCAAGCAGTAGGGGTCGTGAGCAGATTTATGCATAGTCCAAGAAAGCCACATCTTGAGATTGTTCGAAGAATTCTAAGATATGTAAAAGGAACAATGAATCATGGTGTTTGGTATGGAAGAGCTGGCGAATGCACAATTGTAGGATACTGTGATGCAGACTACGCAGGTGATCTCTCGACTCGAAGATCAACTACAGGCTATATGTTTAGTCTTGGTTCGGGTGCTATTTCTTGGTGCAGCAAAAGACAACCAACTGTGTCTTTGTCAACAACGGAAGCACAATATCGGGCTGCAGCTATGGCAGCACAAAAAAGTGCGTGGTTAATGCAGTTAATGTTTGATTTGCATCAAACCACAAATTATGAGATCAGATTATATTGCGACAATGAAAGCGCAATTCGACTGGCAGAAAATCCAGTATTTCACGCTAGAACGAAGCATGTTGAAGTTCATCATCATTTTATTAGAGAAAAAGTGCTTCGAGGAGAAATTGATTTTATGCCAGTTAATACAAATGAGCAATTGACGGACATATTCACGAAAGGGCTTTGTTCATCAAAATTCACAAAGTCAAGAGATGCACTTGGCGTCATTAGTAGAGATTTGGCGTTGAGGGGGAGTGTTAAGAGTCATCACCAAACTCTAACTTATCCATAAGATAAGTAGAGCCTTGAGTGGATATGGTTAAAATAGTTTATCTTAGTAGGAGTCTTTTATAGTTATCTTTTAGATAAGGTTAAAATAGTGTTATCTTGATAAGAGTCGTTTATGTTATCTTTTAGGAGTCTTTATCTTATCCTTATCTTATCTTATCTTTAAGTGTTTTGATTTCTATATATAGAAAGAGGTGAAACGTGAGAGGTGGTAGGATGTGGCTGTTTTTGTTTATTCACTTTATCAATAAAGCTTTTTGTCTTCTTCTCTCTTCTCTATTGTGAAACTTTGTTGCTTGATATTTATGCTTTGTACTTTAGAGAAAGTGCATAGTAATTTTGGCGGATACATATTCAACAAAGATTCTTGTCGGTAATTCTGACTTAAGCCTCCTCTACAAGCTCTACTTTCTTGGCCTGTATCTGCTCTAATGTACCTGCAACAACATCCAATTGACGTTGCTCCTCCACAAGGATAAATTCCCTCTAACGACTTGGTTACCATCCGCAAGGTTAAGGTTCGCTTAAGAGTAACTCCTCATGGGTATGGGTGACCTCCGCAATATGCTCAGCCACGCCAAAACCACAAAGGAACTGTTCACTCACTCGAGATATTGGTAAGATCCATCTCTGTCTTTTGATCGCCATCGTTATCTAGAGATAGGAAGCCAAATCCCAAATCCAAACAATATGGTCCTGGATCATTATACGAGATTCACCGGTACACAAGCCATCCCGCATTAACTAATGTGCTTGTTGTGCGTTCGATCGGTGCCAATCCACCTCTCGATTATCACTATTTCTTTTCTTTTTCAAATTTCACTAGATTGTCTGGACTTGTGTGGGACCAGATCTCATAGGAGGGTACTTTGATTGTGGTCAAAATGTGCAAAGCAAATTACAGTTGTTGCTAAGCTAATCTAATACTACTGGAGACACCACATCATTGCTCTCTTAAAATAAAAAAAAATCTCACTAATGTGCAATGAGGGTTTTGCAATCCTCATCAAGGGTGGATGCTAAATAAGCCCATTGTACTTTTTTTTAATTTACACACCATAAACTTTCACCATCCCTGATTAAAGATTCTTATTATGACTAAAGATTTTTTTTTTTTAATCTTTTGTGTAACAGTCATGGACATGAATCCAAATCCTATGCTTAGATTACTCTTGTGTGAGCTTTTATGGTCTGTGTGAGATATACATTACTTATTAGCTTAATATATCAATTGCCACGCCCTTGAACACATATTTGTAAGCTCTAATGTGAGTTTTTGGTGTTTTACTGCTTGCCACTACTAATGATATTACTATTTGATGACAGCTTGCACTAAAGATAATTACTATTTGATGATAACCTGCACGTGCCTTGCACAGGCAGGGCTCCACTAGTTATATATAATATAGCATATAGAATGAATGGCTAAGTTTGGTAAACCCACCCTTGAGCTAGAGGACCTTCTAAAAATAGGCTCGGCCAGCCCAGCCGAGTCCATAAGCCTTATTGTGGAGAAAAAAACACTATTTTAAGATCACTCACTCTTAAAGTTCACTCATTTATCCTTGATTTTTATGAAAAAAATTAATTCTAAGAGATAGTAAAAATTTTAACTATGGTTTAAAAAAAAAATTAATATTTTTTTTCTAAAAAAACCAACTATAAGTAGGTGAACCCTACACACCAGGATGTTGTCTCAGTGGTAGTGTATCCCCTGCTTTGGGGGGAGTACCGGGTTCCATCCCCGAGAGGGTGGGAGTTTGTATATACTCTCCACCCGCCCACTAACAGAACAAATAGTAACACCTAACCGGCGTTGCAGCCTAAACGTATATCTCGAACCAAAAAAAAAAAAGTAGGTGAACCCTAGAGGTGGGTGGGTGAACTCTACGGACACATGGAACCCCTAGGGTCACCCATTATTCTTGTTTTTTAGAAGAAGAAAAAAATTAACCCGGCTTAATTTATTCTAGTGGATGAATCTTAACCATAGTTTAGGGGTGTCAAAAGAGGCTTTGGAAACCTCAAGGGCATAACTGGAATCCAATTGTGGTTAAGATTCACCCATCCCGGAGTTCACCCACTTATCTTTAGTTTTTGAATAAAATATAATTTTTTTAAATCTTGATTAAATTAGTAACTCCTAAGGTCAAATTTTTTTCATATTTTTTTTTCTCTAAAAAACGAAGGATAAGTGGGTAAACTTTAGGTGGATGAATCTTAACCACAATTAAGTTGAATCTTAACCACTAAGGACCTTAGGTCTTAGTGGCATTGCCAAAAATACTCGCTCTCTTGGCAAAACAACTCCGAAAGAAAAAACGCTTCGCCAAGGCCCCACCCACCCCCTTTGCTAATACCCAAAATGCCCTTAAAGCTTTTTTGTCTCCCCTGCCCCTCTCTTTCTCACGTGCATCACATGTGCCCGTCCACTGGTGTTTTAAATTATGCCCATCAGCCATGTAAGGTCCATAACAGTGATCGTTGGATACGAGGTTAAATAGTTGAGATTATAAAACTAAGGGTGTGTTTGGAACTGTACTCACATATAATAAGCTCTTAAAAATAACTCTAAAGAATAATTCTAAAATTTTAGACCCAAAAAATAAGTTACCCCCAAGCTACTTTTTGTTTAGAGATTTTTTGCTCTACTTTTAAAGTTTTCTAGAGGTCTAATAACCTGTTATCAAACATTCTAAAATCCAATAAGCTCTAAAACTCAAATAAGCTCTTATTATTTAGAGTTACCAACACACCACCTAAGTCAATTTGGCATGTGAAACATGGCACCAGTGACACAGATCTCTGTGTCCCCCGCTGATTCGAGTGCCGGTTATACAAATTATGGGTATATCGGTAAAAACACACAAAATAATGTGTAATTCAAAACTTGTGTTTTTACTAACATGACTATCTATCACGAGGCACATAGGATCTGTGTTGCCATGCTACACACTCCAAACAGACTCAAAATAAGGTGGCGTTTGGAAACTCATTTTTGTGAAACAGTTTTAAAAATGGCCTTGTTTTTTTGCACAAAAAACAGGGACACTTCTCATAATTAAATTGAAAAGCGAGGAGTGCATGATAAATTAGTTGGGTGGCTTGAACTTGAAGTCCTAGAAATGAGGCCCATTTTAATACACCTGACTTGGCCCGAACCAACATAAACTTAGCCCGTGTGACACCCTAATCAAGGGGGGCTGACCGATTGATAGGTTAAATTGATTGGTGCCCACTTCCCCCACGCCCCCCTAGAGGAGAAAAGCATGGTATTATGGGCTGTTTGGTTACTGCTGTAAATTTAGGGATCTTATTGTATATCCAAATGGTTTTCAGCTCACCTTAATACATATCTTAGGCCGTGCTCCATTACATATAAAAAGTGCTGCCAAGCCTGTCCACACCAAGGGTGCAACTCAGCCGATTGAGTGCATTAGGGACCAATCCAAACCTAACCCTAAGGGTGGAATTTGTACATGTCCGATCCAACCCTACTTGCAACCCAAAAGACTTAAGACTTAGGGCAAGCTCAATTCAAGGGCTTACACTAGGCCCAACTCGGAGTTGGATTGAGTTGGGCGGGTCAGCCCAAGAGCCAAGATGCACTGGATCCGGTTTCTAACATTTCTCTATATTAGGGATGCAACGGGACGGGTTTGGGCCAGGGCCCCAATACCCACCCCTAATGGGAAAACTTGTACTCCATTCCCCTCTCAAAACCCGGGGCGAGGCACCCATCCTGTTTGTCAAAACACTTCTGAACTAGGGGTGTCAACGAGTCGAGCTAGCTCGGTTCGACTCGAAATAAACCGAGCTGAGCTTTATTTTGAACCGAGCCGAGCCTTAAAAGTGAGTTCAAAAAACTAACGAGCCGAGCTTGAACAATAGGTGGCTCAGTTTGGTTCGGCTCAATTATTTATAATAATACCCTTTAAAAGTTAAATTTATTATATATTTAGTTGATACCTATTTTTTGGTAAGAAGATATCGTATTCCGTATACATAACATATATTATTTAGTAAACTTAAGCTTTCATGTGAGTCACATGACATTCCAAAAAAAAATCCTTTCATTTTTTAAAAATTGAATTTAGGCTTATGAATGAATTAAAAAAATTATCGAATCGAGCTCAACGATTTGTGGACGAAGCCGAGTTGAGCAGTGCCCAGTTCGGCTCGTTGACACCCCTATTCTCAACCACATCCCCGCCCCGTTAATCATTTAGTTGGGCAGGTTAGGCATGTCGATACGATATTTCACATTATAAGTAATATATTGAAGTAATTTAGGATTAATTTAAGAGTAAAATAGTAAATTCCACATTATAAAAATGACAGTGGGGTGGCTTAAATTCATTCCGGCCCGAACGCATTCTCATACCCACGCCTACCCCGCTTAATAGCCTCCTAAAACCCGTCCCAATGGTCGGGGCGGGTTACCCGATTAACCTGGCCCGTTGCGGTCCCTGAGTTCAGTTTAACGCGGTTTGGCCCCCCCCCCCCCCCCCCAATGAATTTTCACGGGAGCTCTTCCAAACGCAACCACATATAATTTTCCCCTATGATGCGCCGGATTTCGGCCGACGCCAATTAGTCGAAGAGAGGAAAAAGACTATCAAAATTGCAATTTGCGCGTCGTTTTGAAGGTTTCAACGATATTGAAATCTTAGGCAGAGAAAAAAGCTTCGAGATAGAGAGATCGAGAAGACGAGACCAGAAAAAAAGATGCTCTTGTGCATCATTGAAACAAACAGAGAAGAAGAATTCATAAGATCTTCGCCAGGAAATCTTGCGATTCTCTTAATCCCTTTCTTTCAAATCAATAGATATATAAAGACCCATTTCTCTTATCCAAATCCTGTTGATAGATGTGAAAACCCCCCATCTGGATCAACCAATCTCTCTCGCTCTATAAAGGATAATCAGAGAAGGAAATTTCGGGTTTGATTGGAGGATGATGATGAGGACGATGGAGGTATGATGGATGGGGCTGTTTTTGGATGACATCAGTCGGAGGCTTCTCGAAGGCAAAGGTGGAAAGCGGTTCAGTTGTCGGAAGGTGAGATCCGTCAGCTCTGTGTTAACGCACGGCATGTCTTCCTCTCTCAGCCCAATCTCCTTCAGCTTCGTGCCCCTATCAGGCTCTGTGGTTCGTTTTCTCCTTTTTTCTATTTTTGCATTTCAAATTCTAACCGAACAAAAATGGGATCTTTTTTTTTGTTCATTTCTTGATTCTTTGGAATTATGCCATAGAAGATACCCTTCTTATTTTATTTTGTCAATTTAAACAACCAATCTAGGATAAGAGGAGTACAGATCAGAAGAAATTTCCGCAACAGATATGTAGTTTCTGTAGGAATTCCATTTATGAAATTTGGGTTCAGAGATGGGGTATGCTTGCTTGAGGGTTTATTTAGGGGGAATTGCGAGTATGTGTTTTGAACAATCCTAAGACAATTTTGGGTGTGATATCTCCTCAATTGTGAAAGACCCATTTGCCTCTTTAGGTCAATGATGTAGATTTGGTGTAAAGGAGTCTTGTGGCTGTGGGGATAAGTTTGTATGCATGCTTGATTAATGAGTATCTTGATTTTGCCAATTATACTTTGGTGTGAGGGGAATTTACCAGAAAGGGACACGCGTCAGCAACAGCTCCTCCCTACGCTCTGGTTACTGGTAGGAGGTTGGAGTGGAGGGTGTGGCACCTGACCTGTACTCCGATGATAAGTCAGTAGGTGTAGGAGATGATGAACAGTAAGAAAAATGCAGAAAATTTGCGGGTCTTAGCTCTTTTTAAAGAATCTCGTCCCTTCACAGGTTCTTAATAGCCCCTCCTGCCATGGCCATAGACACCCATGGATGACCATGCACACCTCAAATCTCTGAGGTGTACTTCAGTAATCATTTTAGATAGATCTCCGGTTATTCGTACTGCACGCGTACTGCATATAAAGAGAGCAGGCATAGAGTAGGAACTCGTCCGAGGTGACTAGCATTAAATGACATTTAATGCTGGGATTAATGCCAAGACAGTGTTTCCCACCTACCATCGTAGAGGTAGATCAGTCCCAAGTGACTGGGCAAAATAGCACCGGATCTCATTACGTGTTGGGGTACGGGGTCGTTGACAATAAGACGACGGGTACGTTGTCCAGAATGAAGACGTGATCGTCGTCTATGATACAACGGGTACGTCGTCAGAACAAAGACGTGATCGTCGTCTAGAGACAACGGGTACGTCGTCAGAACGAAGATGTGATCGTCGTCTATGAGACAACGAGGTCGTCGTTCGGTAGACAACTTCGTTGTCCATATGACAACGGGCCCGTCGTCGAAGAGACGACGGAAATGAGCTCAAATGATAAACACCACACGAGGACGAGCTCGTTATACCATACTTAGGGTTTTACGAAATTACCATTACACTTTGTAGTGGGATTATGATTTGACGATACACGATTTGACCGAAGTAATGATTTTCATTAGAATGAAATGCTGAACGAGGTCCATGTAGCTGATCCCAACTAATTGGGATACAGCAGTGATGATGAGAAGTGAAATTATGATTTGGTGTGGGTTTGGAGTTAGGCTTTTCAGCTAAATGTGGTGTTTGTCAACAGAGTGGGGGGGTAAGGTTTCTATCCGGTTTTTTCACGCGGAGATGGCATTTTATTTATTTATTCTTATTATAATTCTATTACTATGATGAAATCGGTTGCTCATCAATGTTGGGGCGGGTCGGATGCCTATTATATGCGGAAATGAATTAGGATGTAAACGAACTTCCATCCTCACTCAGGCAGACAAGCAGCCTATGTTAAGTAAGATAAGTGGGGAGGCTCAAAGAAACTGGATTGTTCCAAGAGATAGAAAATGTTCTGCTAACTGAGTATGTTGTTTATTATGTCATGTACTTGTAGATGTAAACTGCTGGAATATAAGTTAGCCGGAGCTTGGATTCATGGAACTTTGAAAAACTGATGTGGTATTGGGGTGTGTTTAATCCAAGGAGCGATGTGTAGTTGGCAGTCACCCATTCATCAACTATGCACCATCAAGGTAGGATGTAGTTAGAGTAATAATAGGTAAATTCTTGGAATTACTCTAACCTATCGTGTATTATATTTAAAGGATTCACTGGACCTAGTTGTTTGGGAATTGAGTGGACATAGCATTTTCAACGTTTTTAATAATATTGTAGGGGGTTAATTAATTAGAAGTGATGGACTTGTCTGGCTCTTGTCAATGACGAATGTCATGCCATTTTAAGATATGATAGTATTCATGCTGCGCCGTGGTCAAGGCAGATGTAGCTCTTATTATCTGGAGTGAGAATATTGCCCAATTACTCAATCAATTCTGCACTGCAAATAATATTCACTAAACTGAATCAAATGCTTAACATGGTATTCTATCTTAGGATTTATTGGAAATTTGTTGCTTCTTTCATTGGTCTATGGGGATGTAATGAACAAGTTGATCTGGGATGAACCTGAGGCATAATATGGAGTAAATTGTTTCCTTCGATTGATGTGGCACCTTTTACCACTATTCTAAATGTCCTCTATTACATTTTCGACTTTTTTGGGATACGATTTATCTTATACTAAAAAGTATCATCCATACTTACCTTTTTCAACTTTGTTTTTCTCAAACCATTATGCTGGCTTCTAGATGTACGTTGAATGCATTTGAACTGGTATTGGGCAAGACATGAATGTTCACCCTCTTGCTGGCAACACACTACCCTTTTCTGGTATTTCACAATCCGAACTGACAACTTGAGCAAGCAAACAGTTGGGGTTAATTCAAGACTACATTTGATATTACTGAATTTCCTAAAATGTCTAGTTTACCCTGACCCTACTCTGTATTGCAATACCTGTGCTCTCTCTAATATTGCAGAACTCTTACAGGGGTGGATATACATGGACAATTTACCAAGACCTCTTGAGGCTGTTTGAATATGGTGGCCACCCTCCTGCTGCAAACTACCTCTTCTTGGGGATTATGTCGATCGAGGCAAGCAAAGCTTGGAGACAATATGTTTGCTCGGTCTGGCCTACAAAGTAAGGTATCCCGACAAAGTCTTCTCTTGAGGGGAAACCACGAAGATGCAAAAAATTAATAGGATTTATGGATTCTATGATGAGTGTAAAAGGAGGTTGAATGTTCGATTTGTGGAAGATCTTCACCGACTGCTTTAATTGTTTGCCTGTTGCTGCACTCATCGATGGAAAGATTCTTTGCATGCATGGGGGTCTCTCGCCGGAGTTGCAAAATTGAATCAAATAAGGGACTTCCAAGGCCTACTGAGATTCGGATAATGGTATTCTATGCGATCTGCTTTGGTCTGATCCTGATCCCCGAATTGAGGGGTGGGAAAGAGAGCGATCGAGGTGTTTCATGTACCTTTGGAGCTGATAGGGTTGCTGAGTTCTGGAGAAGAATGACTTAGACCCATATGCGGGTCATCAGGTTAGCAAACTTCTTCTGTACTTTTAGACTTGGACTGTTGATGAAGTGAAATCCTAGGGACCCATTGAGTAGGCAGAAAATACTTAGTGTATCAATGGCATGACTGTAGGCATGTAGGGGCCACACATCAGCAATGAGCCCTCATGGAGAATCTTAGCCGAAAAAGAGGGTAGAGAATAACTCTCCCTCACAAGTGGGATGCCAGGTGGCACCTTTCACTTGGGACTCAGAATAGATATACCTACCCCAGAGATCCTCCCTAAAAACATCAACCTTCTCTAGGCTTTTGCTGTATTCTGTCCTAGCTTCCCAAAGAATGCAATAAGTTCGATGGTATATAAATCTGGCCAGCCCTGATTTATCATGTGAGATCTGTTAGGTAGGCACTACACCCATCACTGTGTGTGTGCAATGTTGGGCTAGACCATCACCAACAGGACCTTGAGTTTTCCTTGTTTGACTGGTCTGTAATCTGTATTAACATTTTGAGTTACTTGCAGGTGGTTGAAGATGGATATGAGTTCTTTGCTAAACGGAGATTAGTCACAATATTTTCAGCTCCAAATTATGGCGGCGAGTTCGCTAAGCCGGTGCTTTATTGGTGTTGATGAAGCTCTTATTTGTTCTTTTGAGATTTTGAAACCAGGCGAAAATTAAAACCAGCCTCAAGCAGTTCACTACATCAGGATTGTTCTTAGGAAGGATACATGACATCTTCTCTCTTGGATGGAATATATTCTGGTTCATAGATGTTGGATATGAAATTTTATTTACTTTCTTTTTTATCTTCATGGAAAAATTCTGACCAGTTCCTCTTTTTTATCTTCATCTGAGCAGCCCCCTAAAGGTGGAAAGTTCTGATATGCTACATCTAACAGTTCTCGAAGATTCAGTTCAGATCTAAGGGAGAGATTCCTGGGTGGCTGGTTAGCTGGAGTTTGAATTATTTTTCTTGATGGTTTTGTTCTGGAGAACCCTCACTACCCAACCAATGGCAATCAGAGCCCCTAATGAAATCACAGCTTGTTGATAAAATAGTAGCACTTTGAGGTTCTATACAATATGTAATTAACGAAGCACGATATCTTCTGTCAGGAAGGGAGATTTACCTGGGTTGTTTTGCAACATCTTTACCCTTTTCCTATATCGCCATTACTGTTTATTTTGCAGGTATTGGAAGGACGGTAGGCCTGCCGGGCTCTTGGTTACTTTGTTTCGTCATGATCTTGATTCTTGATTGCATTCTGGGATAATGAGAAGCTGAATATATCATACTGCTTGATTTTTTGCATTCATTTTTTTTGGGGAACACCTTATTTCCACGTCAGAATGACGAACCGCTAGGATATTTAAACAGGTCAGAACGAAAGCAGCTAGGATATTAAAACAGGTCCTGGTCGTTGCGAATGAGCATTTGTTTTTTTGGTACAGAGGGTGTCCCAAACCCTTCGAGGCAAGGACTAGTCCCTTCATAGCTGAATGAGCATTTCTGTTAGCTACTTATCCATACATCATTATGAAAAAATTGTTTAAAAAGACCCATCTAACTTCATGAATTTGCGTAGCCTGCATTATAAATAAACAAGTTTGTTGGATGCTTATTTCAAATTATGGTCTATGTTATGAGCGGTTTATTGGACAATCCAGCCGTCCCCAACGCTTTTGCATATCACACCATATGGTAAAATCTTTCCAAGTCTCTATAAATACTAATCGTTGGTAATAATAATTAAAACACAGAGAAACTTTTCATTAACTAATTTTTGTAGTGGATCATACTTAGTAATCGCAAAATCTTAAACTATGTTATTAAGGGGACATAGCAAGGTGGAACAGTGTCCCCCAAATACTTTATTGAAAAGCGATAAGCGTGAGACAGTTCGCTCGCTAAGCCCCGCCCTCTGGTATTGGGATTTGAGCCCTAGTTAATCTCTTTTTCAGAAATTGGGCAGACTTTGAAGCTTTCAGAACACTTTATCAAAAGCCAAGTTACCCTAGTTCTCTTTTTTCATAATGGTTCAAGACTGAAGATTGAACCACCTCGGTTATCAGCTATAAGCTGGCTGTCCAAATTGGGATGCCACGAACAAGGCAATCTTTCCATTTACAGATGCTACTGCGACATCGCCACGGCACCAAAAGTTACGCCGGGAAAGGAAGGTTACAATCTTAGGAAAATTTATAGGTAAGGGAAAGAAAACACTACATAGATAAATACATGCAACAGTGGGGTTTATAATACTTATATAGAAATGTGGTGCCAACATTTATGACCTATTTTAATTTTGAGGCTGTGAGAATGTAGAAAATCATTTTAAAAGACTACCGACCATTTTTCTACAATCTACAAAATTTTCTATTAGTTTAAATCACTCTTTCACTCGCTGGCCATGGTTTTTCTCCTTATACCAAAAAAAAAAAAATAGGTGTAAAAAAATACGAAAAAAATATTGATATTGGTTTTTGGAAATGTTATAATGTAACACACACGGAACTCGCACACACAAGCAGACTTATGGCAGCTGCAGTGGTGCCATAAGGTGGTAGTCCAAGCAACACTCCAAAAGGGCCGTCTTACTGGGGGTTGATGGCCTTAGTGTCCCAAAAATGCTGTCATGAGGGTTGATGGCTCTTAGTGTCCCAAAACGCTTGTCGAAATTGGGGGGGGGGGGGGGGGGTAAATCATAAAAGAACCTGTCATCCCACCTTAACTTTTCATGAGAGTGGGGGTTGGGATTGCACCCATGGGCCAGGGTGGGTTTCGATGGTTTCATTGAATAGGGCTCCTAAAAACAGAGGGTCAATATTGGTTACATAAATATTAGGATTATGCTTCTGGACCACCTGAGGGCGAGACCACCGAGACACCGCTACAGTGCTCTAAGAGACGGATTTCACGGGGGGCCCTACCAGTGTGAAATGGGCCCCAATTGAAATCCGTGCTCTAGAGCACGTTCTCGGTGGTCTCAGCCCTAAAGGGGTCTAAGTAGCAAGTCCTAAATATTACTAACCTCAAAATTCATACTTTATTTATTTGAATGGGTTAGGCAAGCTGTTGAGGGCTGGGCCAGGGCCCATTGTTGGGGGTGAGGAGTTCAAGATGAACAATCTGCAGACAGGGAAATAAAGGAAGCGATTCGAAGGCTGAAGGTGATTGATTGCATCAACACATTCTGTACAGATAAGTTGCAAACCGACTTGCATGATGTTGTACAGACAGCAAATTTATAAGGAACGAGAGGCCATGTCGTCGCTGCGATGCTCTTGATTGTTACACCCTAATCTCCAATTCTAAAGCTCTTTTTAGTTCGGATGTATAAACAGTCACCAGGTCACTAGGAATAATTCCTCTATATGGGGCCAGGATGGGTAGGGAGTATGCATCCCTCAGAAAGAAAGGTCTATTACCCTTCTCAACATTGTCAATTATATTGTGGTTCATGTCTCTCAACTGGAAACTGGTTTCATTCTTCGCCTTCTGGCGTTGACATGGCTTGATGAATAATAGTTAAAATCTGTTTGGTTGCATTAGCGAAAACCGGATGGAACAAGACCTGAGAAGAAGTTGGAGCAAGTGCTGAGTTTGCCTATTTGATCCTGTTAAGATATAACCAAGGGAAACACTAGTGACAATGACATCCTTATACTCAAACAATGCCTGTTATGCCTTACCTATGTTTGGTGAGAGAAAATACAGTAAAAATATGGAAAAGAAAAGAAAAGTAGACAAAACGCAACTAAAAATTGTATAAAAATCCAAAATTTTCTTTTCCTTTTCCTGTTTTATCAATTTACGCAGTAACCAAACATTAGCATTAGTGTCAGCAAAACAAATCTTGTCCATTATCAACTTATTAAATGCTATAAACTTAGTTTATCTCGTGTGGATTGAAATTTCTTCATTATCTCTATCCGGGAATATTCGGCCTTTCTTTGCCCATTAGAGCTTCAACTTGCACCAATTCTCTAGCCATCAGTGGTCGTTTTAAACACATGTCCAACCAATTCAGTTGACTCTCCCTTATTTACACTATCGGAGCCATTCATATTCTCTGAATGTGCTATTTAGGATCTACATAGGATCTTACCCCAAGGCATTAGGTGTTTGAGACCAATGAGAACATATATTTAAATAACTTTATACCAACTACAAGGAACTCCTATGTATCTCCTTTCATCGTTGTGCAGACTGAAACCTGTACAATAAGCTATGTATTCACTTAACTATCCTGATAAAAATATAAACAAAAGATTTTGGGACAGGATCACAAGCCTACCTAAATAAGAACAACCTGTTCCAAAAAAATATTTGAAGAACAGATGAACAGCTATGTCAGTATGGGGAAAGGAAGAAAATACATGGGAATCCCAAAAGGATTTGTATCGAAACTCTATGACACAGCCTAGTTTAGTTTAGAGCATTCCAAGAACACAAAATATATATTCAAGCCAGAAAGTACCTCTTAACATGAAAAAAACATTCGGTTTTTCATGAGCATCAGCACCAAGGCATGGTAGTCCCTTTTCTTTTCTGAGTAATTAAAACTTAATCAAAGAACATTTTTACACCTTCCAAAAAAACAAACACTTGATCAAGAGAACTAGGCGTTATTGAAGATAATAAAGAAGTGCTACAAAATATCCAAGTAGGTTAAGAATTTCCAAGCAGATTGAGCTGAGAGGTCCGGTTGCTAGTGGGCAGAGAGATGGCATTAGCAAAAACTTATAATAGTTGGCACCATTTCAGGAATCGTTCTTAGTATATTTCATATCCAAAATGTTATGTACGTTTATGACTAGATGTCTGCATGCAGGCTATAATTCATGTGCAATCTAAAATTACCGCCCCTTCCGTTAATCGCGACAACATATGCTCTCTCTCATCTCTCACCTCTCATAAAATTAGGCCGCAGTTCTCGATTCATGGAC